>JAOTAX010000196.1:3169367-3189098 GCA_025629825.1 Erythroxylum guanchezii | reverse complement strand
TCCCAATAATTAAATCAATAAGAGGAATAAAAAGGAATAATTAAAACATAAATATTAGACAAATATGCACTTATCAGCTTTCCACTTTTCTGCAAAATTGTTCCTCCAGCTAATAGGAACATATAACCGAATGTAGATTTTCGTGAGTCTACACAACCGGCATAGTCTGAATTCAAGTAACCTATCCTTTTGAGATGGGTTGATTTTCTATATGTGAGTATATAGTCCTTGATGCCTTATAAGTATCTAAGGTCTTTCTTTGCAGCTTTCCAATGGTCCATTCCAGGATTGCTTTGATATCGACCTAGCATTTCAACAACAAAACTGATATCTAGCCAAGTGCATGTTTGAGCATACATTAAGCTCCCAACTACTAACGCATAAGGAATAGACTACATGTCCTTACGTTCCAAATTATTTCGTGGACATTACATTAGACTAAATTTGTCCCCTTTTTAAATTGGAACTATCCTTGCGGAGCATTTTTCATTTGAAATCTTTCTAATACTTTCTCGATAGAACCTTTCTGAGACAATCCTGACAATCCTTGTGATCTATCACGGAATATTTCTATTCCTATCACATAGGATGCCTCACCTATATCTTTCATTTCGAAATTATTAAAAAAAAATTCTTGACATCATGTAACAAAATCATATTATTCGTAGCAAGAAGGATACCGGCAACATATAGGACTAATATAATGAACTTGCTCCCACTAACCTTCATATGGATACATCGATCAACGGTATTTTCTACAAAACCGTAAGACGTAATGATATCATTAAATTTAAAATACCATTGTCGAGAGGCTTACTTCATTCCATATATTGACTTCTTCAATTTACACACTAATCGTTCCTTTCCTGTGGTCATGAAACCTTCCAATTGACCTATATAAACTTCTTCTTCCAAGTCATCATTTAGAAAAGCAGTTTTTACATCCATTTAGTGAAGCTTTAAATTATAATGAGCCACCGGTGCCATAAAAATTATTAAGGAGTCCTTCTTTGAAACTGGAGAGAAGGTCTTTTTATAGTCAATACCATCCTTTTGAGTGTAACCTTTGGCAGCAAGTCTGGCTTTATACCTTTCAATTTTGCCTTATGAGTCACATTTGGTCTTAAAGACCCATTTACAACCCACTTGTTTTTCACCTTCCGGCAACTTAACTAATTCCCAGACATTGTTGTCATCCATTTCAACTTTTCTTTCATAACATTGAACCATTTTTCAAAATTGGTACATTCCATGGCTTGTTTGAACGAGACTGGATCCTAATCAATGCTCAAGTCACATTCATGTTCAAGTGAGTAAATTTCATAGTCACTCAAAATAGCTGATCTTCTCTACCTTACAAACCTTCGTAATGCTACTTCTTGTGGCATCACTTGATCATTTGTAACTTGAACATCATTAGCTAGTTCGTCATTAATATGTTCAACTTGTAGAATTGGAACATAATTTGTTGTTTCTTTATATTGCGTATCCGTGATGCAACAAGAGGAATAACAACTGGTGGGATCACATCTGATGTAGTAGTGTCTACTCGACTTGGAGTAGTTTCTACTTGAATTTCGTGAATATTCACTTTTCTCGGTTCTTCACTCCCACTGATTGGACCATTTTCAATAAACCGAGCATTACCAGACTCAACTATTCTCGTACTATGGTTAAGATAATAAAATCTATATCCCTTCGACTTTTCGGGATAGCCGATAAAATAACCACTAACAGTTCTCGCATCAAGCTTCTTTTCATGTAGATTATACAGCCTTACTTCTGCCGGACAACCCCAAATGTGAAAGTGTCATAAACTAGGTTTTCTTCCTGTCCACAGTTCATAAGGTTTCTTAGGAACTGCCTTACTAAGAATCCTATTAAGCAGATACGCAGCGGTCTTTAATGCATGCATCCACAATGATAATGGTACAGAACTATAACTTAACATACTCTTAACCATATCTATAAGAGTATGATTTCGCCTTTCGACTATACCAGTTTGTTGCGGTGTACCAGGCATTGTGTATTACGCACATATTCCTCGACTTGCAAAAAAATTTGCAAATGGACCTAGACATTGTCCACTTTCATCAAATTTTTCATAATATTCACCACCTCTGTCAGACCTCACTATCTTTACTTTTCTATCTAACTGCGTTTCTATCTCATTAATGAATACCTCTAGGATGTCTACAGACTGAGACTTCTCATGCAGCAAATAAATATAACCATATCGTGAGAAATCATCAATAAAGATAATGAAATATTTTTTGCCGCCCTAAAAAGGAACGTCGAAACGACCACATATGTTAGTGTGTATTAATTCCAGTAATGCATTACTTCTTGTGGCTGGAAGCTTTGATATATGTTTGGTTTGCTTGCCTTTAATGCAATCCACACGTATATCCCAGTCAACAAAATCCAATGGAGGTAAGATGTGATTTTTAACTAACCTCTGTACCCTTTCCTTGGATATATGACCTAATCTTTTATGCCACAAAAAAAAACAGAACATTCATTCTATGCTCTATGTTTACTTCCTATAATATGGTCAACATGAAACAGAGATGCAGCAAAATCAACATCAAAATTGAAACGATATAAACAATCAATTAAGGTACTAGAACCATAATAGTACTTATGTTTATATAATGAAAAAATACCTTTCCAATCTTAAAATGAAATCCTACATCATCCAATTTTGTAACAGAAACTAAATTCCTAGCACATTCAGGAACGTAAAGACACTTTTTAAGATCTAAGTATCACCCAATGTCTAAGATCAATCTGTACGTCCTAATGCCCTCTATCCTTGCCTTCATTCTGTTTCCCATATATAAGAACTTTTCAGTTCCGTTTATGGTCTATATTGAAAGGAATCCTTGTTTAACATGTGACACATGAGTAGTTGCACCAGAATCTAACCGCCAAGTATTCTTAGGCACTTCAATAAGATTTGATTCAAAACATACTGAGACATAGTATGTACCTTTCTTTTCGAACCAAGCCTTTCTTTTAGAACAATCTTTCTTAAAGTAACCAGGCTTCTTGCAGAAGTGGCACCTCTTATCTTTATTGGTTCAGCCCTCGTTAACTTTGTTGAGAGCTTTGTCCTTATCTTTTCCTTTCTTTCCTGGTTTGTTTTTGCTGCTACTAGCACCTGGACGAAATGCGAGATGAACGGAGTGCTCCTTCATTTTCTTTAATCTCCCTTCCTCCTAAATTATTATGGCTTTAATTTCTTGAGGGTTTCATTTTTCCTTACTGGTGTTATAATTCACCTGGAACTGGCCAAACTCTAAAGAAAGGGAGTTGATAATGAACTATACCAGAAAGGACTCACTTACATCCATACCCATGGATTTTAGCTTCGTAGCTAGGTTTGACATATAAGTTACATGATCGTGATTGGGCTGTGACCAGTTAAACTTCTTGGTCGTTAGCTCACTCAGTAAAGTTTCTACTATGGACTTGTCAGCTATATCAGATTGAGAGTATTCCTTAAGCTTTAACATGAACTCCTTTGCATTATCCGACTTAGGCATTGATGGCTTCACATTTTCTGCGATTGTCATTCGCATCAAATTCAAACTTAACCTGTTAGACCGCTCCCAAGCCTCAGAATAAGACTTGTCAGTTTCAGAACTAGTCTCAGTTATGGCTACGAGCCTTACATCTGAAACTATGGTCAAGTCCAAATCCAGTTATCCATTACACCCAGTTGGAACTGGATTTGTTCGGACCAATTAGCATAGTTCAGACCATTGAACTTGATTAGCCTATTTCCTAAAGCAAACAAATTAGTAGATGTTGCAAACACATCATATAGCTCACTCATTAATGCTTTAAGTAAACCTAAATAGATTCAAACTAACAATTTGATTATGCATTTAAATTCTCCTTTGGGTGAAATTTAAATACATAGTTGTAACCTATTATGATGAATATATATAGTTCACTATAATGGACAATCAATCATATTCTAGTTAACATGTATGTTATATTTGGATATACAATCATATTAACTAAATATTTTGATAAAATCCCTTAATGTCATTAATTATAAGCAATGGTCCACCTTTGTATGACCTCCTAGCATTATAATTAATAATCTCAATTATTCAGTTCAATCGTTATGTCATTTTAGTATCATATCATATTAAACAATTGAAACAATCACAATTAAATGATTAATATTTTCAAGCTAGGTCACTTTGGTGACTAACAAGCTTTCCATGCAATAAACATTTAATTAGACAATTATCATACAAGACAAAATTTAATTTAGTTAATTTGGTCACTTTGGTGACTAACAAACTATTCTAAACGTACCATTATGTCATGTAACACATGCATAATATAATAGGAAAATTTAATTCCAAATATTTCATAATATAAAATAGTCAATGTACTAAAGAAATAATACTATGGCACTAATTTCCAAAATTATATTATGTATAGAAAATAATTCAATTATGAATTAAATAATTCATTATAATTGGGCCATAATCATTTATTAACTTAATCTTAATCTTTAATGGTCCAAAAGCCCAAAACAAATTAGTCCATAATCTGAATTTGGGCCTGGAAGTCCATCTGCACATGCCAACATCTGCTAGCAGAAATGCAGCAACCTTGAGAAAGGTAGCGTATGGTGCGTGCAGTTTCCACTGCCTCCAGCGCAACATCTGGCGCGTGCATTGATGCTACGCCGTCTTCTTCCTCAGACGCCTTTGATTCTAGGTTTGTTTTTTTTCCTCTTCTCTCCATACGAAAAACATTCCAACCTTACCCAGAGCATCTCTAGCCAACATAATAATCATAGAGGACATATCAAACATTACCAAGAGCATCTCTTGTATTTGGTTTCTCTTCATATCGAAAACTTTCGGTTTTATATTTTCAAGTCTCTCTATTGTGTATTACCCTTCATCTAAGCCATGCATTCATGACCATTATATTTCAGTTAAACAGCGAGAATGATATTAACATACGAAAATCATCAAACGGAAAAGCTTCAAAATGTGCGGTTTTTTTGTTACTATGTCTGTGATTCATGGCAGTGCAATTTTTCATGGCAGTACAGTGCGGAAAGTAATGCCATTACAAATACAAAACAAAACATAAACGAATAGAAAATACAATCATACATAAACGATACACGGTAGAACACAAATCATGCAACACCGTGCTCTGATACCAATCGCAATAACTTTTATGAATCAATTTATTTAGACATACCTGTATCCAAGATTGTTTTTTGTAAAATGTTGATTTCCTCTCTTCTTCTTTCTTTAATGTGTTTCTTTAATGGTTAAGATAACCTTTCATAAGTTTCTAAAACTTATTTATACTTTAACCAACTATCATGTTGGTTCATATTAAAAGAAAGAGGGAAAGGGTCTTTGACCCATTTGAGATCCCTTTATTTAATACCCAATAACTATTATTTTGGGTGCTTTTCATAGGACTCAAACTATAAGTCATATAGGTCATTAAATATTCTAACATCTTAAATCCTGAGTATAATGCCTATCACTCTCTTTTTTTATTTACAGGAAAAGAAACAGGATGGGTTCAAAGTCGACGTAGGAACATACATGGCAAGATCCAAGGTTAAATACTTCCACTATCCCTTTGCATTGAACGATTTTTTAAAACATATTATGATAATATTAATAAATAAAATTTTATATGACATTACATAATGTATTATACGATTATTTGTGTTCAAATAATTTAATTAAACTCTATTTGTAATAATTTTAAATTATAAAAATACAGTTTGAAATATAAATTACCATAGAAGTTCAAGTCTTTTGCTTAGAAAAGGGAAACGTAAATAGAAAGGAGTACCTGCATGACTAAATTGATCACATTCCTAAAGAGTGATGTTGTGAATTTGATCAATTTCTATTTCAAGTTTTGTCTTCAAACAATTATTATTTAACCATCACTCTTTAGTTATCATTAATTTGCATTTATCATATTCAATACAATGTTTGAAATATAATAAAAAGTTATACAATAGCTAAATAATATTACAAAAATTTAAACATTTGTTAGATAAAAGTTAAGATATAAAATATAAAATAAAAGAATTTCAGTATTTTAATTCTAATTTTAATCATAATTACATTTACCTCTGAAATTCTCTATTTATTAAAAGTAGTGACATTAATTATTTCAAGATATTGTCCTCACATTATATATACTAAATGCTCAAAAACAAAATTTTGTCTTATTTATTTTCTTAAGAAATTGATATTTACGTGACCAATTACGTGATACTCGTAACGAGAATCCTCTAATCACGAGACTAACTATTACTTGAAATTACTTCTTATAATAATTCATAGTTCATCTCAAAACAAGTCGGATAAACAAATAATTTTGACAGAACAAGTATTACCGACAAAGATTACAAATATTGGGTACAATTATAATGGATTCTAACAATAACATAGCAACAATAACATTACTTAGTATAAATCCTGCTAATATTCAAAATTTAGAAAAATTTAATAATACATAATTTTACTTTTAATTAATAAAAAGATTATTTTTAAATGATTCATATAAAAAAAAAAGTGATTACCAAAAATATGGTAGATATCTACATCATTATTAATAGTATAAAATGATGATCACCTTGTGAAAAACTCTAGCAATGATGTTTCGTTATTTCTATTATTTTGATTTTGTAAATTTTTGTTTGAATGATTAAAATATTGAATCGATTCAGTTATTTATTTTAATTATAAAAATTTTGAATCAACTAATTTTTTTAGTTCAATTTTAATATTTAATTTTAATAATTCTTGTTGTTAAAAACTAAACAATTAATTAATTAATCAAGATTTTCATAAATTAATCAAATTTTAAAATTAAAATTAAATAATTAAATTTTATTTTACAATATCTTTTTATTAAAAAACACACAACAAGTTAATATTACAACATAATAACCAAACTAATTTTCCCAAATAATAACCAGGAGAAGGCAATCGATTATAGTCTCACGCAAATAAAAGAGAAAATCACACACCATAATAATCAACAATCAATTGCTAACGTAAAAAACTTCTCGAGGTGAGGAGTAAAAGACCACGGACACAGGCCATTCAAGTCTTTAACGATAATACAATTTGTTCTTTAGGCAATCTCAAAATAAATCTTTTTATAGAAAATTTCTTTGTATTCTATTTTTAATTAATTATATATATATATATATATTAGGCTTGGGCCCAATTAGGCTCAACCACTGACTTGGGCCCGATCAGGCTCAGACTCGGTCTCGATCTCGCCTTTGGTTGGACTTGGCCAGGGTGCGCAATGCTCGGGCCTGGGTACGCAATGCTCTGGCCTGGGCACGCGATGCTCGAGCCTGAATCGAAGTAGCAGCCATTGGCACTGTTGCTTTTGAGGTCTGCATCGACGTTAAAGCTGTATTCAAGTCCACAGCTTGTACACCCCGACTTGTTAAGATGGTCCATATTGAACCATTTCCATGTTGTTGTTGTGTATTTGGGCTATCTTTCAGCTTCCGTGATGATATTTCCAGGGGCTTTCTGCCTAGAATTTCCAGTACATCGTTCACAATTTGCATCGTAACATCGATCTCCGGGCTGAAAAAGTGTAAAGGTAGTGAGAAATGAAATCCATCTCCATAGTATCTGATAAACATGGAATTAGTAATTATACCTCGTCTCCTTCGCGATTCTCCCGGACAGACAACCAGCAGCCGCCATTGCTGCTCTCCAACGTGGTAGTACTCCTGTGCGGCTTCCATAATCAATCTCAAGTTTAGCAAAGTCTTGAGCGAAAACCCCAGTTTGGTTTCTAACCTCTGAAGCAGTGACATGGTAGAAGACAGGTATAACTTTTTGTCTGAGCATAGGATTGTCTTTACACTCCATAATCTTCACAAGTTCGTCCAAGCTCCATGGAGAAGACGCATAACCTTTAGAGAAAATAGCTAATGCAACCTTAGAATCTTGGATTGCGTTCATAAGTGATGAGTTAATATCCTCGCCCCTTCTAAGGTTGTAATCGACAAATATATTGAGAGATGCATGATTAAGAGCTGAGATCAAATAACCGAGGAAATTGTTACGAACGTCTTGACCCCTGAAATTCAGGAAAACGTCATATTTCTGAGAACCTGGAGAAGATAAAGCCATAAGAAGAAGACAGGCATTGTTTTACTTAAAACCCTGTCGAAGAACAAGACAAAAATGAACTCACTGTCTTAAATCCTGAGGATAATGCCTGTCGTTCCCATTTTTTATTTACAGGGAAAGAAACTGGAAGCTGAGTTCAAAGTCTACGTAGGAACATACACAGCAAGATCCACGGGCAAAAGGTTACCTGCACTACTTGGCTCCTTTGCATTGAACGATTATTTAAAAATATATTATGATATTAGAAATATTATCAAATAAATTTTGGATGACGTTACATAATGTATTATACGATTTTTTAAAAAATAATTTAATTAATTTCTATCAGTAATAATTTTAAATTCTAAGAGTACACTTTAAAATATAATTACCATAGAAGTCCAATCTTTTAGTCAAAACTTAAAAAAGGGAAACGTAAATAGGAAGGAATACTTGCATGACTAAAAGGATAAGGATTCGTGTTCCATCATCCATGCATGCTTCTTTGGATAACCACTTTCCTTTTTTTTTTTCCTTACGAGGAACTCAAAGATAAAAACAGGATTTGTGAATGGTGTTGAATTTGGTTCTTTTGTTGTCTTATATTGGTTGGGGATAACAATTGGGGCAAAGTTTTTGCCTATATAAGGAGGTTGCTATCTCTTTAGTTAATGCACCAAATCAAAATCAAAGATTTGTATGACAAATTTGACTCTAGTTAAATTCCTCTTTTGAGGTGAGAGTTGGAGAGTTTATTTTAGGTATCTTTTTGTGGGTGTATTGGTGTATTAGGGGATTGGGTGAAAGAAAAAATTGTATGATTGTAAGAATTTTTCACATAGTAGATTTTCTTCTTGTTGCCCGTGGTTTTTCTTTGGTTTGGGAGTTTCCACATAAATTCTGTTATGTTATTATTTTTTGATATTTTTGTCTATTAAATATCCTTGGGTGTGGGTTTGGGAGTTCTAAATTCTTAACAATTGGTATCAGAGCCAAGGTGTGTTTTTCTTGAAAATTCTAAGTATGCTCTGTGGTCGCAGTTTTGACTGATCTTCCCCATCAAAAAAAATTTTCTTGAGAAAGGTTCATTTAGTGTGGTAGAGTTTTGGTGTGGTAGTGTTGAGAAAGGTTCATTTGGTGCGGTGGAGTTTTGATGTGGTCGTGTGGTAGTACATGTCTAGGAAAGTTTTGACTAAGGAAAGACTTGGTATTTAAGTGTGTCCATTATGACCCACCTCTCTTTTCTGAAAACTTGCCTAGTGTACTATTCATTTCTACAGTAAAATTCATCAAGGTAGAAGAGCACAAGAAAAATGTCTGGAAATAGGGTTTCCAATCCTCTTAGATTTGAGGTGAAGAAATTCGATGGAAGAATCAATTTTGGCTTGTGGCAAGTGTAAGTCAGGGACATTTTGATTCAGTCGGAGTTACACAAGGCATTGAAAGGCAAACAAATCCCTGATATCAGTACAGGCAAATCTAGTGTGATCGATGAAGATTGAGAGGATTTGGATTTGAGAGCAGCAAGTGGGATACGATTGTGTTTGGCTAAGAATGTCCTTAGAATGTGCATGGAATATCTACAGCAAAGGAGCTATAGGAAAAGCTCGAGGAGTTGTATCAAACAAAGGGCGTCTCAAAACGAGTGTACCTAAAGGAGCAGTTTCATACACTGCATATGAGAGAAGGTACTACAATTTCAGATCATTTAAGTGTTCTCAATAGGATCGTCTCTGAACTGGAGGCAATTGGAGTTCGTATAGATGATGAGGATCAAGCTTTGAGACTCATCTGGTCTCTTCCACCTTCATATGAACACATGAAACCGATTTTGATTCATAGGAAGGAGAAGATATATAGTTTTTCTGAAGTTACCAGAAAATTCTTTTCAGAAGAGAGAAGACTGAGTGGTGGAAGAAATGTTCCTCCTGAAAACCTAGCTTTGGTGGTAGCTGGATATCGGAAGAAGAACTCCATGAAGAAAAATGCAGTATACTAGACGTGTGGACAATCTGGGCACGTGAAGAAAAATTGTCCGAGAGATGGAGCGGGTTCGGCAACAGACTCTGGGTCAGTTAATGAAAAGACTGACAATGTTGTTAACATTGTCTACATAAATGATGATCTTGCTCTCTAAAAAGGGAGGAATGTATATCCTCATGGCATGCCGTTAATCCCAAAGTTGCCATGATAGAGGATGTGTTACTGTTAGCAGGTCCACAAGTTTGCACACGGGCATTGGTTTGGCATTAATGCAAGGTGTGTGGCGAAATTTATGTCGATGACTGATAAACTTCCAGGAAAGTCAAACATGGGAGTTGCACCATAATTTTTTCAGCAAGTATTTTTCGACATATGCCGAAGTAAAAGGCTTGGAATTGGTTTATTCTGAGTGGGTATGCTTTTATGGTGGAGCATGATGCTATGAAGCATGATAATTCTCTACATTGAAAGTTATGTTATTTTCAGGAGATCTTCATTGAGGTGGAGTGTGGTTGTGAGATCAACCAAAGTCGCCAAGGTGGAGATTGTTGAGTTTGGCTCCTTTGTTGTCCCATATTGGTTGGAGACAACAATTGAGGCCAAGCTCTTACCTATATAAGGAGGGTGTTATCTCCTTGTTTAATGCACCAACCTAAGTCAAAGATTTGTAGTACAAATTTGACTCTAGTTAAATTCCTCTTTTGAGGTGAGAGTTGGAGAGTTTGTCTTGGGTATTTCTTTGTGGGTGTATTGGTGTATTAGGAGATTGGGTGAGAGGAAAAATTATGTGATTGTAAAAAAATTTTACATAGTAGATTTTCTTCTTGTTGCCTGTGACTTTTCTCTGGCTTGGGAGTTTCCACGTAAATTCTATTGTGTTATAATTTTCTGATCTTTTTGTCTATTAAATATCTTTGGGTGTGAGTTTGGGAGTTCTAAATTCCTAACAAATAGTATATCGTAACTTTTCATAATTTTTCGAGTTAGTTTCATGCAATTTGATCTATTTCTATTGAGATTTATGTTCTTTTAACAATTATTGTTTATATTAGTTAAACTCGTTACATTATTATTTAGTTATATTAATTTTTATTTATCATATTTCAATATAATGTTATTCCAAATAAAAAATGAAATATAATAAAGTTTTATACAATAGCTAAATAATACTATAAAAATAAGTAATAAATTTTCAATTATAAAACAAAAAACAAAAATAAAATAAAAATTTCATTATGTTTAATTATATTTTTAGTCATAATTATATTTGCCTCTAAAATTAATTAATCTGTTTAAAGTAGTGAAATTAATTATTTTAAGATATTTTCCTCACATTTTATATATTAAATTAACAAAAACAAAATCTTGTCATGTTCATTTTCTTAGGAAATTCATATTTGCGTAATCAATTATGTGACTTGTAACGAGAATCCTCTCGTCATGAGACTAACTATGACTCGAAATTACTTCTAAGCATAAACCCTAATTCATATAAAAACAAATCGGATAAACAAATAATTTGCAGAAAAAGTATGGCCGACAAATATTACAAATATTGCGGACAGCTACAATGGCTTCCAGAACGTTGAAAAAGTCCAAAGCTATGGTAGATACATGTACACAATTACTAATATTAATAAATGAAGACCAACATTATCATCATCTAGTTGTTTTTAAAATAGATCCCGATATCAAATATCAAAATATAATAAAAATTAACTAAAAGAAATGCTATAATTCCAATTAGGAATTCGTTTGGCCCCTCATGTCATTATATTTTGACAAACTCTAGCTATAATTTCGTTTTTTTACTGTTTTTTCGAATAACTTCGATCACGAACTTAACTCTTATAGGGACAGATGCATCAACATAAGAACAGATGCAACAAAAGTAAGGTTTTAATTACGTATTGCAAGCAGTTATAATAATGACAAATGATGTATTGCATTTGTTCAACTACCACCATCATTGACTATTATAATAGTCTTATATAATAGTCAATGATGGTGGTAGTTGAACAAATGCAAGAAATGAGCAGTAGTTAGGTTAGGAAATAGAATAATGTGCTAAATTACTTTTTCTATACTAATCCTTTTATATTAATTAATTATTGTGCAAACAAAATTAATCTCTCCAGCCAATATAAATCAACATCAGTTCCATTTCTCTGTCCGTGTTGGAGAAGGACGTGAACTTGAGTTCAATTATTTCTGTCTAGAATGAGTCTCAGAAGGCTTCCCTCCTATTTGGACTTGTATCGACATCAAAATTGTATTCAAGTCCTCAACATGTATACCTTGACGCGTTGAGATGGTATATTGAGCCATTTACACGATGCCGAAAATAAAAGAGAAGAAGAGAAGTTTTTGGTGAAAGAAGAAAAGAAGAGAATTATCATCTCTGGAAAATAATCAAACATTCAATTAGATAACGACTCATAAAGAAAAAGAAGCAAAAGCTCCAAGAGCTTTATCTATGATTCATTCTGTTGTCTCAGAAGTAATTTTCACAAGAATTATGACACGTGAAACATCTAAGGAAGCTTGGGATATGCTGAAAGAATTATATCAAGACAATAAAAGAACAAGAAGGATGTAAATCTTAAATCTCAAAAGAGATTTTGTGACTTTGAGCATAAAAGAAAAAGCGACCATACAAGAATATTCTAATCGGTTGATAAGTCTGGTAAACAAAATTCGACTGCTGGGAGAAGATTTATCTGATAGCAATATTGTAAAGAAAATGCTTATAAGTTTGCCTAAAAGATTTGAGTGCAAGGAATTTGAATTTTCTATAACTTTGAATCAATGGAGAATGTTGGAAAGATTGATTCAAAGTTTAAAATGAAGTCTTTGTTTAAAGATAAAATTTGGAAAGTAGTAAGGATAAGATATTTGTTAAAAAATAAAATTTTATCTATTCAGATAAAGTTATCGTCTAGTTAGAATTTAAACTTTTGAATTTGATTTATTGCGTAATCTTTATCTAGATATTAGCTAAATTTGTTATTTAATTCTCTCTATATATATAGGCCTTCATGTCAATGTAAATATGATCAATTAATAAAATTACCTCTTATATTATCTCTTTTCTATTTTACTTTATTTTAGTTAATTTCTGATCCTAAAATCCAACAGAAAGTAGTGCATCCTCCCACTATCGCACATATCAAATTCGGCCATCATGGACTTCTTAAAACTTTCAAACATGGCACTATCATTTCCAATGTAAATTAAACCATCCACATATAAATAAATTAAAAGCATTTTACCCTCGTCTTCAATTTTTGTGTAAAGTGCATGCTCGTATGGACACTTCTTAAACCCCTCCCTACAAAAATAAGCATCTATATGACGATACCAAGCTCTAAGAGCTTGTTTAAGTCCATAGAGTGCTTTTTCAAACTTTTAAACTTTATGTTCTTCACCAATCCTAACATAACTAGGAGGTTGAGTGACCAATACCTGGTCCTTTAAATTTCCATGTAAGAACACTGACTCGACATCAACTTGAAAAATAAGTCATGAATTTTGTGCTGCTAATGCTATGACCATTCCGATTGTATTGTCAGTTGCCTTTCGCCATTTTTCTTCTTTAACAGCTACCTCAAAAGTGTTAGGATCACAATCTAAAATAGAGCAAAATGTGTTAACGGGCCATCAAATTGATCAATCCCCGTTACCTCATAATTAGACATCCAAGCTGGTCTTCTTTTGAAGCGTTGCGACCACCTCTCTTTTTGTGTCTTTGTTGGTGTTTGTTGTTCATTCTCCACCAACTATTGTTTCTCCTCAGTTCATTTTCCTCATCAAAATTAATAGGAACTTATTTATGTCCATTACCATCATTGTTCCATGGCCATAAAGTATTCTCGTAAAAAACAACATCCCGACTAATAATTATTTTCTTAGTGTTAGGATTGTACAATGTGTAGGCTTTTGATTGATTACTAACATCAAGAAAAATGCAAATTTCTCCCTTGCTATCAAGCTTCTTCATTTTCTCATCTGGAATATGGGAATTAGCGATACATCCAAATACTCTAAAATGCAACACTTGGTCTACATTTGCTCCATGCTTCTTCTAGCGTAATATTTCAGATAGCGAGAGTGGACTTCTGTTCAAAATATGAACAATTCAATTGATTGCCTAAGGCCACAAACTTTTAGGTACTCCATTTGTTGACGGAAGGCTTCACAACAAATTCATAATAGTGCGATGTTTCCTTTTTCACTTACTTCAATTTCTTGAGGTGTAAATCTGCTTTTTGATTCCACTAGTCTCACAAAAATTTGAAAATTCATGTGAGTTGTATCCTTCATCCTAATTAGTGCGAAGAATTTTGGCAGGGCTTTCTGCTTCTTTCTTAATAAGTGCTTTATATGTCTTAAAAGCTACAACTGCTTCAGATTTTTCTTGCAAAAAATAGACCCATTTTTCGATTATAATCATCAGTAAAGGTTATTATGTATCTATTACCTTCATTGGATTGATTGGCCCACAAATATCAGAATGAACCAACTCTGTAACCTTCTTCACTCCCCATGATTTTCCTTACGGGAATTGATTTCGTTATTGTTTACCAACAACAAAATCTTCACAAACTTCAGATGGAGCTATAATTTTAGGAAGTCCAATCACCATATTTTTCTGCTTTAGAGTTTTTAATCTAGCGAAATTTAGGTGACCATAGCGCAACAAAGCATGAATCAACCATGTGTTGAATGTACTAGAACATATGATTTCGAGTCATGATTAATTGAGCAATCAAACCCATCTTGTCATCTAGAATTCGGCACACTCCATTCTTTATAGAAAATTTAAGTCCCTTTTCTCATAGTTATCCCACACTAAGCAAACTAGTTTTTATATCAAGTGACTGTGCAAGTGTTATTTCTTTTAGTTGGGAGAGTTACCTTTCCAATTCCCTTAACTGAGACTGAGGAATTGTCACCGAACTTAACAAAAGTGTGAAATGTTTCATCCGAATAAAAACACAAACGCCTTCTTATATGGTTGTTAATACCATACATTTTCTTGTGCTTCTTCCTTCACATATAGCACATTAATAAAAGTGGCGTCTCTTCTTATTTTTTTGCAAAATTACTTCTTTCTTCACTTTGTTTATTCAAGTTAGTGTGACATTCTGATTGATAATGGCCATGCTTGTGACATCTAAAACATGCAACATTTGACCTGTCACCTGACTTCTTGTAGCTCCCTGGACCTTTTTCTCGGCCTTGAGACTGATTTTCTTGCTGTTGATTTTGGCCATCGTAGTTTCCTCTTCCATTACTTCTACCTTTACCTTCGCGTCTACTATAAATTTGAGAGGTGATCCTCTGTCTAATTCCCCGTGTACCAACTCTGTCCAATGTCATCTTAGCCATCCACTTATGTAGGACCCACATAAGTGGATGGCTAAGATGGCATTGGACAGAGTTAGTACACGGGGAATTACATAAGTGGATGGTTAAGATGGCATTGGACAGAGTTGGTACACCGGGAATTAGACAGAGGATCTGGGGGCTATTGATTCTACCTCTGCCACGTGCTTTACTTGAAGTTGAATGATTTTTTGTTGAAGCTTTCAAGGCAACCTCCTCCTCCATTTCTTGCCGACTCATTTTCTGCTCATGAACTAATAATGACCCTTGACCTAGCCTAGGGCACGACTTTTATAAACAAAATGAAGTGGTTTTGTATTCTTAATTTGTAAAAAATTCAGGTTTAAGGTTGAGTCGGCCTTTTTAAGCCCGGTTGTGCTCGGGCTTAGACCCGTGCTGTAGAAGCGGGGTCAAGCTCAACCCTGAATAGGATTAGACTCGACTCAACATGATCCATTGCTATTGACAAGTGGGAGTGCACATATTTTTGATGGATTTAGGAAAGAGTTAATAAGTAAAGAATGAAAAGTGAGTGATTGGTTGTTGATTATCTTTATTTGGAGAATCTTCTATACCCTTTATTTAGCAGAGGAATGAAACTCATTCCTTATTAGTAATTCTTTCTTTTAAAACATTTTTAATACTAATTAACTAATACAATTAATTAACTAAAATATAATTAATTACAATATAATTAATTAAAATATTATAATTAATTAATTAATTACATTATAATTACTTAAAATATTATTAATTAATTATTTAAAATATAATTCATTCATTAATTAAAATATTTTAATTAATTAATTACAATATAATTAATTAAAATATTATAACTAATTAATTGTAATTAATTAATTAATTACAATATAATTAATTAAAATATTATAACTAATTAATTATAACTAATTAATTAATTACAATATAATTAATTAAAATATAATTCATTCATTAATTAAAATATTGTAATTAATTAATTAATCACAATATAATTAATTAAAATACTATCATTAATTAATTAATTACATTATAATTAATTAAAATATAACTAATTAAAATATAATTACTCATTAATTAACATATAATTACTTAAAATAGTATTATTATTAATTAATTAATTACAATATAATTAATTAAAATATAATTCATTCATTAACTAAAATATTATAATTAATTAATTTAAATATTATTATTTATCAATTAATTATATTATAATTAATTAAAAAATTAATTAATTAGTTACAATATAATTAATTAAAAATTAATTAATTAATTAATTAAAATATAATAAGATTTTATTTCTTAATATTATTTACAAAACAATCACCATCAATAGAGTAATCATTCATTCTTTTTAACCAACCATTGTAATTATAATGATAATATCTATTCCTATTCCTCAGTATATTTATTCTAATTATTATTGTCATTTCTCCATGCGAGCCAGTCGCCTCCTAAGTCTCAAATTAGATCTCAAGTCCAATTGGTTTGAAAATTTGAGTCCTGAATTGCCTCAGGTTCAAGCTGTTAAGGCCTGGCCTAGCTTAAGGCAGGATTTTTATAAACAAAACGACGTGATTTTGTATTTTTAACTTATAAAAACATTCAGGCTTAGGGCTGAGTCGGGCTTTCTCAGACCCAATTGTGCGTGAGCTTATACCCGTGCTGTAGACGTAGGGGTTAGGCTCAAATTTAGGTAAGACTAGACTCGACTTAGCCCGATTGATTGCTATTGACAAGTGGGAGTGCACATATTTAGTAAAATATGACAATTTTATATGTAAAAAATTATAAATATATGTACTTAATATGTATTATGGTATCACGTTAAATATATTTTACGAATAAATTATGTAATAAATTAACTATTCAGAATTAAGTAATAGATTCAATTTATGTGATTTTTGTAATTTTAATATATCTTAATTCTTGATGGATTACTATTTTCAAGATTAAGGTGAATTTCTTTTACCATGACTTCAACATTCAATATCTTGAATTGAAAGAGTATTAGAATTTCATGATTTTCATAATAATAATATCTGTGTTTGATTATCTTAGATAAAAGCCAGTTTAAACATTTTAAAATATTGAAATATAATATATATTTATATATATAATAAAATATTAAAATTAAAAATACATTGATATATATATTAAGAAATTCAGTTTTACATAATTATATACTTAAAAATAATTAATTTATAATTAATTTATAATTATGCCACTTTTTGTATTAAAATTTTATATTTCTAAGTGGAGAAAAGCCTAAATAAGCACTGAGGTGACTCGGCTTTTCCGATCCAAATCTTGCGGTCTCGTCGGACTCGCTGAGGTGAGGCCCGTCACTCCTCCGAATCCGTTCTTCCAACGCAGCGTTGAAGAAGATGAGGACGACGAGTTCTGTGATGAAGAACAGCAAGAGGAGGAGGATTACATTGACGCTTCTAGAAGCCCATTGAATACTCCGTTTATCAGTCCGGCGTCCAGATTTAACGGTGCTGACGGCAGAGATCGAGGTGGACGTGGCGGTAACAGCCATAGCCAGTACGCAATTCTCGACTTGCTGGTGATTCATTACCATTTCCTTTTTGGTGATAGGATTCTTGATCGGTTGGAGCTATAGCAGGGTTTGCTGTTGCAATTGTTTCTACTTGGAGATTGTTGAGGTCACCTGCTGGGGGTCAAAGAAGGCAACCAAAACGCCAAAGTCCCACAACTGGCAGTTCTGGTGCCACTACTCAATCGAGTCCAAATTCAATGCCAATTGGAGTTTGTTCTTCTTCTGAGGATTTGAGGGCACAAAATGTTGTTGATGAATTCTTTCAACCCGTAAGGGTAGTTTCTTTTTCCTATGCTAAACTACAGTTCCTAGAAATACAAAGGTTGTCTATTCTTAGCATTCTTTGCCCTTCCTTTTCAGCCAACATTGGGCCAAATTGTCAGGCAAAATTAAGTGAGGGGAGAAAGGTAAGAAACACTATTTTAGGCCTATTTTGATTATTGATTGGATATTTCTTTGCCTGCCAGCTGCCTTTTTTTGTTATCATCAGTGGAGATGATATACTTTTTTATTTGGCAGTATTTTATAAATATTTACAGATTTTGAATCTCATTTTCTAAGAGCACAGGTTATGTAAAAATGCAATATGGGGGCTTTGGAAAAGAGAGGCAGTATGTGGTAGACCATCTGTAATCCATTACATGACATGCTGTGGAATTTCCTTCCACTTGTTTAACTATGCATAACTGGATGCAACATGACTAATTTTTAATCATACGGACTGTGTATCTAAATCCCTGTGGCATCAAACGTATTTCTCTTGTTAAGTCTAGTTTCTTCAACTGCTATCTGAAGATTATTTTCTGCTAAAGTAAGCAATCTAACATGTAGAAACATATTTGCTTGTTCTGCTTCTGCAGTCTTTTTCATTTTTGATGTTTATGATTTAGTACTTACAGGATTCTATATTATTCATGGTTTTTTGTGGCATTGATGTGCCTTTCGAATCAATAAGCACGCATGTTTCTCTTCTTAAGAAAATGATTGCTTTTGAGGATCCCATGGATTTATTGTTGTTCTGTGTAGGTAACATGTCGTCTGCTTGGAATCGTCCTTGAAGAAAGTACTCCAGAGGAGCTTCAGGTCATCTCTGGTGGATTTTTTTTTGGCTTTTCTTTATGTTGCTTCAGATTCTGGTGGCGATGGATCATGGTTGGTGCTTCCAATGTATTACTTTTTGATTAAACTTCTTTGAGTGCACCTCTTACCGAGTTCTTTCGCGTTTGATTATGAAGATCTAAGAGGTGGGATGCCTGAAGCTGCGAGGATAAGAATGGATGCAATTCGAAGCAATCCACGGAGTCTAGTGGTTGCTCATGCAACTTCTTCCTCAATCATCAGAACATCAAGGTAGTCTTTTACGGACAAATGTGTGATCGACGTGTCTGGTGGATTTTTTTTTTCTTGCGAAAGTTAACTTAGAATGTTATTATCTTGTCGTTTGAAATAGTAGACAAAGGAGGATGACAATCATCAGCTTTTGTTCCTGTGCCAGAGAGGTGACAGCGCTTGAGAATGAATCAACTAACTGAGTCATTTGCGTTTGGTTTTCCGGTGGGTGTAGGATTTCTTGCTCAGTACCTTATCAAACCACTATTGGGATTTGTTATTGCAATGGCACTTTTCAAGCAT
>JAOTAX010000196.1:3148088-3160397 GCA_025629825.1 Erythroxylum guanchezii | reverse complement strand
ATGAAATATTTAGTGGATTCTTTGAAATCTTTTAATATATGTGTATATCTCCTAATTATAGGAGGTGCCTTGCTATAGATGGTGGTTAAAAAAAATCTGCAGCAAATTTTCCTTTTTGGTTTTTAAAACACATGCGTGAATATTGGTTTTCAAGGATTGTGTGGGTCACAAAATAAAAGAAGGGGTTTTGGTTTTGTTGGCTACTTATGATTTGTGGGGCTGCACTTTTGACCCACTGTTGATGGCTGATAAGAGATCACGCATGACTTTGGGTTGCTGATTTTCCTAGATCTTTGAAGAAGGTTATTAGTGTTGTTAGTGTTGATAGATGTATGGTTTCTCGGTAAAGCAACTTTATCCTACTGTTGAAGAATTTCAAATCCGGGAAGTTATCATTCTTTGTTTTACTTATTATCTTTGAGTGATTTAGTTATTGTTCTTGTTTTTAAAAAGAGTGTTGAGAAAATCCTCTGTCGAGATTAGTACGAGATGGTCGTACTATTGGGTGTGAAAATCTTTCACGAGTAGTTAGGTTGTGGGATAGTTACAAAGATTAAGTGGTTAGATTAATCTTGTCTAATTTTGTTGAACTACAATGAAAGTATTTAATCTGGGTGAAGGCCCCGCAGACGTAGGCAGAGTGTGTCGAACTGCGTTACCAAATTTTCGGTATCTTTACTATTTTGCGTTTGTGTGATTTATAGTCTGCGAAATTATTAATCACTTTAGTTTCTCATAAAGTTTTTTAATCCGTGAAACTATAATAATAAATTAAATATGTTTTTTTATTTTTTATACATATGAAACGATCCTATATAATAATCTCTATGATTATGTTTTATGACGAATATTTAACAGTTCTTTCAAACGATTGAATCGTTTCTTACATTAATTTCCTACCTCCGAAAATGTTTGTTTGGAGTGGAAAAGAGTTATCAATTCGTAAGTTCTATTATATGGATTTTTTAAAGCATAATTTTTTAAAATGTTTTCTCCATGTAAACAAAGATTTGACTAAAATGTGCCTTGATGTCCTTTTACTCGTATAATAGAACTTTCAGTCCAATCTTTTAAGTCATTTTATTATAGAAAAATGTTAATCAATTTGGAGTTCCAAAATTTAAACGGACGGGACAGGTCTTAACCTTTGATATGACAAAGCATATATGGGTCTTATTACAAGATAAATGAGTACACTAGAACTTTTTTAAATTGATATTCGGTAAATTAATAAATTCTTTAAGATAATGTTTTCTTCAGTCTCGACTTGGTCAGTTGAAAATTTAATAAATTTCGATAAAATAATAAGATAATATATTTTCAAAATATCCCTATATAAATATGGGGTCCCATTAATATCATAAATTAATAATTATATAAACTTACACAAATATAACTAAGACAATTTAGTAAAATATGATTCTAGTGTTGTTTGTTTTCTTAAAATTTTAGTTTATTGTTAGGTGTGGTTTCAAGAAATTTTCTATCTCCACCATAAGTACATATGTACATTGAATGTTTTTAGTAAAAATACAATAAATAATACTTAATTATTAAGAAACAATGTACATTATTTATAAGTTTTCATTAATACTATGTACAATGAATCTATATTTTAGATTCATTTAATTAATATGAAACATGAATTTTTCTAAGATACAATACTTTTTGATGTAATTAAAATTTAACTTTAATCAATTATAAAAATCTCTTTAAATTAATAAATATTAATTTATCAAATAATTAATATCTCTATAAAATAATAAATATCATGATCTACTAATATTAATTTATAGAAATTTTACCGTAATATTTATGACCCTGTTATGCAAAAGTTAGAACTTAGAAGCAACCAAGAAGAAGGAGAAGAAGTTGGTAAAACCAGTGTTCAGAATATCGTTCCGTACTGGACGGTACCAGCCGGAACGTTTCGTTCCGGCTAGAATCCGGTACTGAAACGGGAAAAATTGTACCGGTCAAAAATTCCGACCGGTACGGGCCGTTTTCAGTCGATACCGGCCGGAACCAAAAATTCCGGTACTTTCCGTACAATTCTGCAAAAAAAAATTGGTCAGGGACCATTTTGCAAAAATTTAAACTTTAACCCTAAAAATCCCTCCTCCCCCCCGCGACTTCTGGATTCTTCTTTGGTGTCTCTCTCCCACGCCGCAGCCGCACGCCTCCTCTCTTCTCCGGTGTCTCTCTCCGTGTCTTGCCTTGCCGTCGTCGTCTCCTCCTCGCCGTCGACGTCTCGTCCAATTCTCCAGTCCTCCTCCAAACACTTGTACATTGATTTCCCTCTCCCACAGATATACACTTCACTTCTAACTCATAAAACCAGCTGTTACGTTGTAATCTCATAAAACCCAAAACCACGGCAACAATCTAGCTCCATTCAAGAAGAAAGGAAAAAGACTTGGACTTTCTCTATGAAAACGAGCTTTACACAACATAACTAAGAGAAACCCACAAATCAGCTAAAAGCAAGGGCTCTCCCTAGAAAGAGAGCCAAGTGGAGCGATGTGCATATCAGAGACGAGGAGCTCGGTCTGGCTCACAAAGCTGACGCAAAACCGAGACAGAGAAAAGAACCCTACCCATGACTCTACTCTCAGCTAACAATGGGAGAAACTAGAAGGGAGAGAATGAAGGATTACAGTGAGTGATCTGCGTCTGTGCTTAGAAGCAGTGAGAGAGAAAGAGAGAAAAGGAGGGCAGTTTCAATTGCACGCATACCGACAAACAAAGACAGGAGTGTCTAAATGGGTAAAAATAATAATTGGAAAAAGAAAATAAAGAATCATCATTTACGTCCTTATCCCTTACTTTACCATGAAATGACATGTTGGGTCCAGAGGGTAGGCTCTAAGTGGCAGGACTATCTTATATAGGATCAATCTTCCTTGGTTTTAGTAATTCCATAAATTCAATATAATAATATAATCAATAATATGCATATAGTATATAAGCAAAATAAAAGTTGCTAATACACCATAGTTTAATTGTAAACAGTAAACTGGTAAAGTATATAGTATAATTATATAATATATCAATATGGACTATTTTGTAATTTTTAAAAATTTTAGGGATTATTTTATAAATTTAAAAAATATCTCAAAACGGTACCCGGTACCGACCGATACCGGCACAATTCTATTCTAGAGCTCAATCCGGTACCGAATCCGATACGGTATTCATAATATTGGGTAAAACACAATAAGTTTGGCAAACACATCCACGGGTCAGGTAGCACCCCTCCCGCTGGCAAACACCTCCATAAAATAGTTTGCTAATGCCACTCCTTTTGGACTCTATAATAATTAGACACATATCGCGCCTACAAAGTGATCAAACCTTTTGCTTAATTTTGAGTGTAATTTATTTAAAATAATTTTACTAATTGTTATATTTTCGTTCTACTTGTCAATTATTTGCTAGGTCAATTATTTGCTAGGTATAGTTGTTTGTGTCTTGGTTCGGGTTTACGGGAATAGGGAATTGTATAGGTGTGTGGAGGAGAATGTGAGGTGGGAGACCCTGGAGCTTGACAGCTTTGGCTTGGTGTAGTTTTTTTTTTTTTTTGGTCAAAAGGCTTGGTGTAGTTAAGAGATAACAGAGTCCTCAAGACAGGTTTCCGTATGTAAGTCCTGAAGATAGGTTTCCGTATACATAATTTTGCATTAAAGGGCCTGATTTTAGGTGCACACATGGCTCATTTTCTGATGCCATCACCCCAATCCTCCAATTTTCAGGCTTCGATATTCCCATTTCGAGCCTACTGATGTTGTGCTTCATCCCCCACTTGTTTGTTGTGTTGCTAATTTCCCCATTTTATCACTTCCATAAATCAACTCGACCACTTGAATTGTATGCGTAATATTAACATCATTTTAAAGTCTAGAAATCTAAGATATATAGAAGGTGGGGCTTCTCTGTCCCCAAGCTTTACGAAATAAGTATGGGTTCAGAGTTGAACAAACCATACGCATAAATTAAGTCTATGTAGTGGAAGAATGGAATATAAGTTTTAGAAAATGTCTACATATATAATACAATTTTATTATTGATTAATTGTTTATATTTTATATAGCTTGTGTCGAAGGGAACCTGTCCAAAGAATATTTGTTAAAACTTGTTAGATATTATGAAATATACAAATCATTTTATTATTAATATTTTAATAAATATAAAATAATATTTTATTTTTACTCATTTTTATATTTTTATTTCTTATTTGTTATATTCTAATTTTATATAGAATTATAATTTTTAAAGCTTTTACAACTTTTTTTTAGAAAGGATTCGATATTAGAGAGCTTCAAGTCTTTCCTAGCAATTACATAATTAGTTTATTAAATAATTTAACTTTTTACAAAAGTTAGATATAGTTTATCCATATCGAAAAGTGATACGAATCTTGTAAACTGAATAGTTTCCAAACAACATCACGCCAGCACATTATGCAAAAGTTTGAACTTTGAAGCAACTAGAAGAGAAGAGGAAGAAGAAGAGGGAGAAGAAGCTGGTCAAGCACAAACAGTTTACTATTATATTATATATTTTTAAAACTGTCTCTTGAGATGATCTCCATCCGACCTTATCCGTATAAACAAACTGAATCTAGATGTTACGTGCTGCTAATTACTTAGATATTAAGTGCCTATTTGGATGAGTTTTTGAGAAGCTAATAAGTACTTGTATCTATTATAAAAGCTTTTTTTAAAGAAAAATAGATGTTTAGTTGTAAAATAAAAAAAAACTTCTTTAATAAATACGAGTTTTTGGCAGTCAAAATATAGTTTTTTAAGAAGCTTAAATTTGGAGCTTTATAAAAAACGTTTTTCATGTAGATTTTTCATCAATTAATGAGCCTATTTTTAATCCCTTTTATCCTTATATTTTATACATAATTCTTACAATACTTACAAATTCATCTTCCCGTTTATTATGTATTTAACTATTTACTCAACTTGGATATTCATTTTGAGATTTATATAATATTATTTGGCTTTTTTATGTTTTAATATTTATTTTCGATATTAGTTTACTTATGCTATAATCTATATAAAATATTTGATTAGATATATTTTCATTTATATATGTTTCATATGGTTTAAAATTATGTAATAATTAATATAATGTGCTTTGCATATTGTTTAATATACTTTAAATAATTTTTATATGTATAAATAATTTTTATTACAAAATAAAATATTGTTAAAATTAAAAGTACTTTTTATTTTTATGTTGCTAAACAGGCTACTATATGCAGCTCTTAAAAAAAGCTCTTTTTTAAATTACAGTCAAACAGTCATCCAGCTTCTTAGATTAGTTCTTCTCAGAAAAGATCTACAGAAAAAAGCTCTACTGACAAAAGCTCTACTAGTATAAACCCAACCAAACAGAGGCTAAGTCTTCCTTACCATTTAGAGAAGCTTTCGATGCATGCTTGCTTTGACCGTGTAATTCAATACAACGAGTAAACTCAAGTGTGAATCCCAGAGGTCTTGTCTTTTCCCTTCCCCCTGAAAAACAACTCATAACGCCTCAATTCCTTTTTCCATGTTCTATCGTTTTCTTGGGATTAGATATACTGTTCCGGTTACGGTGTTTTTATCATGTTTCATTAAATCTTATCAATACATTTATGTGGACTACAAACAAATATATGGATAAGATTTAATGGAACAGATTATAGTATGGGAACGAGGTCCTCTTCTTTCATTGGAGTAAGTTATCTTCTTTCGCCTCACCGTGTTTTACCAAAATGTCATTTAGTCGATGGATCTTCAGTTCACTTCTCTTCTTGCTTATACATAACATATTATTTACCAGTAAGATGTTTTTGCTTCTAACAACCACAATACGTCATCAATTCTCTCTTTCAAAACTACCAATCATAGAAGAAACCTAAAGCAAAGGAGAAAATAAAAATCACAGCAGAATTCAACAACACGAGCCAAACCCATATCCAGAATTCCCCTAAAACAAAATAATCATATCGACGTCGGAAATTGATAAAAGACAAATCTTTTAGTTCGTACAAAATCACATGTCGAAGGAGAAAATAAAAATCAAAATAGAATTCAACAACACGAGCCAAACCCATATCCAGAATTCCCTTAAAACACAATAATCAGACTGACTCTAAAAATCGATAAAAGACAAATCTTTTAGTTCGTACAAAATCACATGTTAGGATATATGTTATATATATAAGTAATTAGTTTTGGCATTATTTATTAATTGAACATATAAGATATTAATTGAATAATGACTTGAATTCAAAAGCTATATGGATAACCTTCTAGTTGAAAAAGAATCCTATCTTAAATTGAAGTCTATCTTGAGTGGGGCATCTAACATCATAGGGGTTGTCCACATATTAGACGGTGGCTTCCGTAACATTAAGCAGAGATCAAGAATGGATGGTGAGTGATTTGGTTGTTGTAAGTGAAGATAAATTGAACGGAACTCTCTCAAGTATGTTTGTTTTCCTACAAAGGGCCTTAGAGATTTGACGTCTAAGAGAGAGCAAAGTCAAAGCTTTTCTGCAACCTTCAGGCAAAGCGAAATTAGTGTGGTCCACTATCTGCATGTATGACATGTGGTAGTTTCTAGCTAGTATGGCTGATGTGGATTAAGTGGGAGATGTTTTTCTATTGGATTTTTATGCAACCTAGGCTCTCCTGCGTGACTTTGGTGGAGCTGAGTTTTTCCTTGGTCTAGCATCGTTGATTGATACAACTGTGGTTTTTATTTTGTGATTTGCATTTTCACTCTTCTCTTCGACGTAAATTGAGCGTGGTTTTAGGATTTGGCAGCTCATCCATCTTCTGGTGAAGTAATGTGGGAAGATTCTAGAAATTGACTATGGTAGTATACTTGGCAAACAACTTTGAAATTTATCTTTGAAGAAGCTGAATTAATTGGGAAGTTGTTCCTTTTTATCTTAAGAGTACTCGTTTTTGTTTATAGTTATTTTAATCACTTGAGTTGTTTGTTTAATTGTCTTTATTATTAAATATTGTGAGTAAATCCTCTGTAGAGGTTAGTACGAGGTGGTCGTACTATTGGGTGTGAAATTACTTTCACGGGTAGTGAGGATGAGGGATAGTGTTAAGGGTTGAGTGGTGTTGACTCAGTAAAGCCTTGCATAAAACTATTGTTGTTAGTGAAAGTATTAAGCTTGGTGAAGGCTCCACAGACATAGGCACGGTTTGCCGAACTGTGTTACCAAATTTCTTGTACTTTTTATTACTTCACTTTTGATTGCTTTTGTTTTCGTTTGTGCTAGAGAAGTCCACGGTAAAATTGGAAAGTTTGTGAAATAATTATCACCTTCAGTTTTTCAATTGATATCAGAGAAAGGTCACCAATTCAGAATTTAATAGCAAGTTGGTGCGGATCCGAGTTTCACAATTATGGCCTTAAAAGAAGGAGCATCAATTATCAGGCCATAGTTGTTGACGGTTCCAATTATCTTGCATGGAAATTACGGATAAGAGTCTTTATTCAGGCACAAGGTACAAGAGCATAAAACTCGGTGTTACATGGCTAGACAAATTCGATGATTACTGACGATAAGAGAAAGACAATTCTAAAAGATCTATCTGAATGGCCAAGAGTCGAAGAAGAAAGAGCATTTGAAAACTCAGAAGCATTGCACGCAATTTTGAGTGTTGTTGATGAAGGACGCTTCTTAATGATATCAGCCTGTGAATTGGCTAAAGAAGCATGGGATACTTTGCAGACTATTCATGAAGTGTCCAACTCTGTGATAGCGTCAAAACTTCAAATGTTAACTATGAGGTTTGAAGAACTAAAGATGGATGAAAATGAGACAACTGGATACTTTTATGAAAGATTGCACAATATAGTGAATCAGACACATCAACTTGGGAAGAAATATTCCGATCGGAAACTAGTCAAGAAGATGTTGAGATCGTTACCTTTGAGATTTATTCCGAAAATTACAGCAACAGAGGAGGCCCACGACATTAATGACCTATCATTGGAGAAGGTAATTGAAATTCTTACAAATTCAAAATGAATCTTTTAAGGAGTAAACAAGAAAGAAGCAAAGGATTGTCACTACAGGTTAAAATTGGAAAAGGTATGAATGATATAGAAGATGAATCTAACGAGAATGAGGGTATAGAGTTATTAATACGAGAGTTCAGTAAGTGGCTGAAGAGACTGAAAAAGGATAGACCTGAGTTTAGGCAAAATGGTAGGAGCTCATCGAACAACAACTTCAAACAACAAGCCAAAACTTAAAAGGGAGAAAGAAAGGTAAAGAGAATTCAATGCCATGAGTGTCAAGATTCAGACATGTTCAAGCTAAGTATGCTAACATCTTGAAGAAGAGAAAAGGGAAATCCTATACGAGCACTTGGAGTGATAACGAATCTGGAAGTGAAAAAAAAGTTGCGAATAGTACTGCGTTAGTTACTTTGTACTATAAAAGTCCAATTACTTGTTTAACAGTAACCGAGAAGGAAGTAACTGAAGACAAAAAAGTGAGTAAATTGAGAAATTTTGGGAAAACGTAGATGATTTAGCTTAAAATTTAATCTCAGATTATGACAGTGATGATAGTGCTTCAGATGATAAAAAAAAAAGGGTATTTATGAAGCCTATGAGTTAATGTATGGTAAATGGGTCCAAACATGTAAGAAAAATGAGAAGTTGAAGGAGGAAAACACTTCCATGAAGAACATCATTCAAGATCTAGAGAAGAAGTTGTTGTCTGCATTAGATGAGCTTGGTGATGCTAGAATGAAATTAGTAAGTACTAAAAAGGGATTGAGAATGTTGAATAGAGACACAACAAAACTAGAAAAGTTAATGGAAATTGGTAAGGTTAAAGGGGATCTTCAAGGCATTGGCTATAAGGGTGAGTGCTCTAAAGTAAATGAGGAGAAAAATAATATGTCCAGATCCGTCCGAGAAGAAGAAACGTCGAGAAAGAATCGAAGGTTTGTACCTACATGTCATTTTTGTGGAGTAATCGAGTACATAAGGCCGAGATGCTACAAGATGTTACAAATGATGTTTCAAAAAGGTCAAAACTGAAAATCTAGACATTCTCAATTAAATTTGCAACAGCAACCCATGTTATTGAAGTACTCTTGGGTTAGAAAGGTCAATTACAGTTACAAATACATTGTGAAGAAACTATTTAGACAAAGGATAAATCAGTTATTTCAAAAGAAAAAACCGATGACAAAGATAATACGACGAGGAATAAGGCCAGGTTTGAATTTCTTCAAGGGGCACAGGGACTGTGTGCTTTACATTTTTGAAGTATTTTTTTGTTTTGTTTTAAAAAAGTTAAAAATAGAAAAAAGATTCATCTTTTTTTGTTCTTTATTTTTTTGTTGCTATTGTCAACCCATCTTTTTAGTAGTTTACATTGTGACTTCTATTTGGTTCCACCAAAGGCTCTTCGACTCTCTCATCAGTATGGGTCTCTCTCTCAGGTATCTCTCTCTCTTAGTACACTGACAACACTCATCTTTATTTGCTTGAGTTATGAATTTGATCAGTCTTATGAAGATGGAATTGAAGTAATGATGTGTTGGCATGTGTATTGACTGGTGGTAAATTATCATCTTGACGTGTTTATAATTTTTCTACTAAACCTACCACTGATTTTTATGTTTCTTATTCACTGAGATTGATTGTTTTAAAGGCATTCTTAGTTTTGACAATGTTTTGTCCCAAGGGGGAGACATTAGATTGTTTATGGTGAATGTTCCATTTAGGGAAAGATATTACGGTATATGTGTGATTATTCATCATTCTTTTTGGCATCGTTTTGTCCTAAGGGGAAAATTTTGGATGATTAGATATTTGACAGATGTTCATTATTGCCTCTTTGGATGTTTCTTGAACTTGAAGAATTTGATGGATGTTTTTTTTTTTGGAACTTGATCTTAGATTGAGGGAGAGTATTTGTCTTATGAATTTGATACTTATATGTCCAATTATGTTATTTAGGAGGAGGCTCATATTTGTGACAAACAATGCCAGAAAGGGGGGAGGGGGATTGTTAGGATATATGTTATATATCTAAGTAATTAGTTTTGGCATTATTTATTAGTTGGACATATAAGATATTAATTGAATAATGACTTGAATTCAAAAGCTATATGGATAATCTTCTAGTTGAAAAAGAATCCCATTTCAGATTGAAGTCTATCTTGAGTCGGGCATCTAACATCACAGGGGTTGTCCACATTTTAGATGGTGGCTTCTGTAACATTAAGCAGACATCAAGAATGGATGGTGAGTGATTTGGTCATTGTAAGCGAACATCAATTGAATGGAACTCTCTCAAGTATGTTTGTTTCTCTATAAAGGGCCCTAGGAATTTGATCAATTGAACGGAACTTTCTGCTACTTAGGTGTTCCAATCACCTCTTCCAAGTTGAAATATTATGATTGTTTGCCTCTCATAGAAAGGATTAAATCTAGAATCCAAGCTTGGAAAATTCGATTTCTCTCTTACGCTACTAGACTTACTATTATTATCTCTGTCTTAAGCGGTTTACATTTACATTGGACTGCTCATATCACTCTACCTAGGAAGGTTATAAAAGAGATAGATAGAATCATAAGAGCCTTCCTATGGTCAGGTAGAGCAAAGAATACTAAGAACGCAAAGATTAAATGGAGTGAAGTTACCATCCCTAAGGCAGAGTGAGAATCAGGTTTACCTACGCTTCAGATTTTGAATGTAGACAAAGTTACTATGTCATTAATTGTCAATATTGCACTGATTGCTCCAACTTGTATTTTGTTTGACTGACGATCTGAGAAAAGAAAAATAGTTGCCAACTTACTGAAATTTTAATTTCCAATTGAGGTTGCTGATTTTGCTATTCTTTTCATTTCTAGACTTTGAAACTATCGGCACCTCTTGCAACTGGTCTTATCTTGGTCTCATGTTGCCCTGGAGGACTGGCATCTAATGTCGCAACCTACATATCAAAGGGCAATGTAGCACTTTCAGTTCTCATGGCAACGTATGTGGAAGCATATTTTTTTGGGGAAAATAACCTCTTGTAGCAATTTTTAGCTGTAAACCATTTTATGCAGTTAGTTATATATGGGGCTGCCTGACTGCCATTTTTCATGAACTAAGCTTCATGTCTCACTGTTTTTTATATACATTTGGTACTTGGTCTCTATTTTCTTCCTAGCATTTGTATTATGAGGATTTATTATGCTTTTTTTTATTATATTAGTTCACATGTTAGTAGAGTTATTTCAAACATATGAAATCGGTACTACGAAAATCTTTATATGATCTTTGCTCATGTTGATTAATTGTTGCCTAAAATATAATTGAAAGTAATTAATTTTGGTTGATAATGAGGAGATGAGGATTCATAAAACAATAAACTGCCTAACAAAATGCTTGCAACCTGAATAGTTATTAAATAAATAAAATTTAAAAAATTGTATTTTTAAAAAATAATTATTAAATTAAAATAATTTTAAAAGAAATAGAAAAAAATAATAATTAAAAAATAATATAACTATTTGTAACGTTTTTGTATAAAAAGTCGTATAAGGCATTTCGCGATATTTTAAAAAACATCGAGAATTTTTAGTGACATTTTCTAAAATGTCACATAATGTTATTAGAAACTTTTTAATGGAAATAAAGAAGAAAAGCAGGGAAAGAGCATAACAGAGGAGGGGTAGAAGAAGACAATTATTTTCTTGTATAAAGAGTTACAGGTACTTAAGCATAACAGAGGAGGAGTAGAAGAAGACAATTATTTTCTTGCATACCTCAAAAGAAGAGTTACAGGTACTTAAATAGAGAAACTTTATCAACCTACGAAGAAAGAGTCAATGAGATCCTAAAAGCATAGGAATACTCTGACCATTATTAACGCCCATAATCTAGTTGTTTATATTATTCAAACAATCACTACAGCAAACAAAACACAATAAACGTAAATAATAGCCCACTTCAATAACCACGTAGTCCACCCACTAAAAGAAGACCCTGTTGCTTATCAAATGTCCATAATTTTTGTGACATTTTATAAGAAACGTCCTAGAAATTTTTTACCTATATCACATTTTGTGATATTTTTTGTGACATTTTTTAAAATGTTGTAAATTATATTTTGTGACATTTTTTGACATTTTTTGATGATAAATAGAAAATCTTCGAAGATTGCACTCTAACGAAAGTGATGATGACGATGGGCGAGCTTGAAGCTTGAGCATGTTCAGGGGTGAATCTAGAGTCTCGATGTGTATGCCTTGAGATGATGAAGAATA
>JAOTAX010000196.1:3075644-3099411 GCA_025629825.1 Erythroxylum guanchezii | reverse complement strand
AAGAAGTCCATGAACTTATTTTCAATCATACCACGTGTCAGCTAAATGTGTATGATGGCATTTTAAGACAGAAGTTAAACTATAGCTGAGGGACCAACCACTAAAATATCCCCCGAGCAAGTTGGATTTTGTTGAACGGAATCTGACACCTGACATTTTTCCATTGGAAACTCTCGTTAGTCAGTGAAGTCAGCCTGTTATATTCAAACATGTTTTCAGCTAGTGAATTAGTGATTAGACTTTGATTAGTAATTTAAAAGTGAGTGGATCTTGATAGTGACCTCAACTAGCATCAAATCTTATCTTATTAAGACGTCTCAATCGAGATGCTAATAATGTGAATACAATAATGCTATAATAAATAAACTGTAATGATAAATTTTTTGAATAAAAAGATAGATATGGCCATTTCTATGAAGATTATGACAAATTGAATCGGGAATAACTGCCTTCGAAAGTTTAATGCTCTTGCACATCACTTATAAATCTTTATGCAGGACCAAGTTAGCTAAACCATTTCATGGCTTTGGTTACAATAGCTCTGTCCTTGATAGTACTAGCTTTGATCTTTCAAGCATGGGTTGGAAAGAGCAATAGCAAGGTTAATAAACTACCTCCTGGTCCAAAAGGGTTGCCAATTATCGGCTGCCTTCACTTGTTGGGAAAGTACCCTCACCAAGCTCTACATGGCCTAGCCAAAAAATATGGTCCGATCATGCACATGAGGTTAGGCTTCGTCCCAAGCATTGTTGTGTCTTCTCCTAAGGCGGCGGAGTTGTTCCTCAAGACGCATGATCTTGTGTTTGCAAGCAGACCTCCAGTTGAGGCTGCAAAGTTTATTGGTTACGAGCAGAAGGTCATGTCTTTTTCTCCTTATGGACCTTATTGGCGAAACATGCGCAAGCTTTGCACTCTAGAGTTGCTGAGCAACCTTAAAATCAATTCCTTCAGGTCCCTAAGAAAAGAAGAGGTTGACCTCTTGGTTGATTCCATTAAACAGGCTTCTAATGAACGAGTTGCTGTTAATCTCAGTGCAAGGGTCTCCTCTCTTGGTGCTGATATCAGTTGCAGAATGGTTTTTGGCAAGAAGTATACAGACAATGAGTTCGGTGATAGAGGTTTTACAGCTGTGATTCACGACAGCATGCAAATAACAGCAGTTCCGAACTTGGCTGATTACATTCCGCAGATTGCTCCGTTTGATCTTCAGGGTCTGAGAAAGCAAATGAAGGCTATTAGCAAGGTGTTTGATGGTTTCTTTGAGAAGATAATCGATGACCATATACGAAACAAGGATAAGAACAGAACCAAGGACTTCGTTGATATCTTGTTGCGTTTCGTAGGATCCCAAGAAACTGAGTACAGTATTTCTCTGGACAACGTTAAAGCCGTAATGATGGTACGTTGATTATGTCCACTCCTTTGATTTAGATTTAAGGATATGCCATCAGTTAATTTCTTGCAATTTAGTAGGTAGCCATTGAGTTATTCATTGGAGCTTTAATGCTAAACCTTATAATAATTATTTTAAACAAAATTAAGAATTAAAGTGTCAATGTAATTAGTGCAAGGGGATTATAATGTACGCAACCTTTCTTTTCTATTTTTACAAAGAGGTTGTTTTCATAACTTGAACCTTATGGTCACAAAGGCTTTATTATTATATTGACAATAATTAATTTTTTAATTAAATTATTACGATTAAAAACTTATAAGTATTATGATAATTTATGTTTACTATTATACATGGATTAAAATTTCACAATTAACTTCTACTTGATTGGAATATTATACATATTAACTACATCTTTATAACAATAGAGGTTAACCGATATCTCACAGTTATTCCTATTAAGAAAAATTTTATAAGGAAGATTCTACAATGAACACTTCGAGGATTCCTCAGTACCTATTAGATTGAAGTTTTTGCCCATAACTTCAAATTTGATCAACACATGCCAGTCGTGATTGAAAATCTAAAATGATGTAGTTTCGTAAAAATTCTGGTTCAGCCTCAGTTGTTTCTAATACAAACAAAAACAAAAAAGTTAAACGCAAAATAAATAAATCAACACTCGAGATTTGGTAACGCAGTTTGGCACACTTTGTTTACGTCTGCAGGGTCCTCATTATACTTAATCACTTTCATCAAAGAACCATAGTAGTTTTATTCAAGGCATTACAGAGTCGACTCACCCTATTCTTGATACTATTTTTCGTCCTCACACCTCGTGAAAGAATTTCACTTCCAGTAACATGACCAACTCTTGTTAACCTCAATAAAGGATTTTCTCAACAATGTTTAATAATAATGAAGTGAAATAAACAACTCAAGTGATTAAACAATAACTAACATAAACAGATACACTTGAGAAAAGAAAGACAACTTCTCTAATAATTCCAGCTTCTTCAATCAAAGATCACAAAGTTGTCTACTAATAAATCTACTGTAGTCTTTCAATATTATCACCGTAACATCACGCCCATAGTAGCAGAAAAATCAAAAACAAACATACATGTTTCTTCAGCTGCTGAATCTTATCAAAATCCCAGCCTCCAGATCATACAAAGCCTATCGTTTTTTTTCCCTCCAAATATAACAACACATCAACCCACTATGCACAAAAAACCCAACCAAATTTCAACTGCAAAAATCAAAATCAAATCTAAAAAAAATTGCTTCTTTAGATAGTCATTATCTCCAAAATACCATTAAATCCTATATTGATTAGGATTTTAAACCTTACCAATTTTATCTTAAAAGAGTCTCACATATATCCACCAGGTCCAATTATCAAATAATGTCTAAAATTAAATAATAAGATATCAACATATATCTTAACAATCTCCTCCTTTTTCGCATTATTTGTCAGATAATAAAACTCCACCTAAAGAGTATCCAAATTATATACATAACATCAAATTCACAAACTACATGGGAATTCCCCCTTAATCAAGCAATGAAATCAAAACTTAATCAAATATCCAAATATCCAAAGGTAACAAAACACAACCAACAAGGCATCCAGTCATAACATGACATGTTTCCTAAACTATAGTTTTGTCCCCCTTGGGACAAAAAGATGTCAAAAAGCAAGACTAATAGTCACGTAGATACCTTAAAATCTCCCCCTGAATTGAACAACCATATGAGATGAAAATAAACGAGGCCAAAATGAAGAATGTCTTCAATGCGATCAATCATAAAGAAGCATAAAAATTAACAGTAAGTGCAGTGGAAGAATCATAAGCATGCCAAGATAACAATTTACCACCAGTCAAAACACTAGCCAATATATCATTACTTACATCAAAGTCATCCGCATATGATTTATTAAATTCAGAAATTCCAAAAATGCATTCAACAAATCATAATCAAACTTAATCAATCCATATGAACGCAAATTGCCCAAATTTATACAATCCATGATATAGAGATTTCAAGAAAAAACTTGGAAAACTCGAATCATAGAAAACTCGAATCTTCCTAAAAGTTACCAACCAAGCATCAATATTTTCTCGACATAACTCTATAAATCAAAGTCTAAAAGCAAAACTCTTAAAACATCAAATGGAGCCTCATTTTCACATATAATAAAAGGCCAAACACATATCAATCACCTGAACCTTAGAAAACCCATAAATCAAAAACTTAAAAAGTTTAGACATTACTCCTTTGTGCCCTTTTTCTTAAACAACATCAAAATATACTTTAAAAATGTAAAGCACCTGTGCCCCTCGAAGAAATTTAAACCTGGCATTATTCCTCGTCACTTCATCTCTATCATCAGATGTTTGGTTGACTTCTTTTCCAATAAGAACTAACTTGGATCTAAATAGTTTTTGGTATTAACTCCTTTGCATGTCTGTTATGATGTGTGAGGCTAATTTTGTCTAACCCAAGTTTGCTTTGATAATATGAGCTGCTACTTAAAGTTCATTAAAGAGTGTCTAGATTTTCGATTTTGAGCCATTTGAAATATCATCTTTAACAAATTGTAACATTTCGGCCTTATGTGCCCACAACCCCACAAAAGTGACATGTAGGCATAAATTTTCGTTTCTTCCTTGAGATTTCTCCTTGGACGGATTTGGTTGCATCATTTTCATTTTTCTCATCATTCGACTTAGAACATTCACCTTTATAGCCAATGCCTTAAAGGTCTCCTTTAATCTTACCAATTTCTAGCAACTTTTCTAGCTTTTTGATACCTCCATTTTGTGATTGTAGAAAGGAAAGAATGAATTACTTGTATTACAACAGTGAAACGTATATATACAAGTACAAGATCACTTTGGATAACACTAAATCACTAGTTTGAATCTATCTAACTACCAATGTACAAGATAAAGAAGAGTTTAACATAAACAGAAATATATCATGTACATGATAAGGATAAGAGGTTTAAATGAGATAAACTATATCACTAACAGCCCCCCTCAAGCAGATGACGGAATAGAGAGAAGTCGCAGCTTAGATTTATGACGATCAAATAAAGCAGTACCCAATGGTTTAGTAAGAATATCAGCAGTTTGATCGGAACCCTTAAGAAACTGAATTTGAAGTTTCAGCTGAGAGACTAATTCACGAACAAAATGGTAATCTAACTCCATATGCTTAGTTCGAGCATGGAAAACTGGATTCTTACTTAGGTAAATTGCCCCAATATTGTCACACCACAAGATTGGTGGAGTTGCAGGCGTGAAGCCAAGCTCACCAAGTAACGAAGTGAGCCATACCACTTCAGCAGTAGAATTAGCTAATGCTTTGTATTCACTCTCAGTGGACGATCGAGCGATTGTAGGTTGTTTCTTGGACGCCCAAGAGATAAGATTATTGCCAAGGTAAATGGCATAGCCATTCATAGAGTGTCGATCATCTGGACACCCACCCCAATCACTGTCAGTAAAACATTGCAAAGTAGTGGAGGAGTTCTTGGAGAAGAGGAGACCATCAGAACTCATGTACTTTAGATATCGAAGTAAGCGTTTTGCCACTTTCCAATAATCCTCATTAGGATTGTGCATGAATTGACGTAATCGGTTCACAGAAAAGGCAATATCCGGACGAGTAAGTGTTAAATACTGAAGAGCACCAACAACTTGACGATAGAGAGCAGCATCAGCAAAAGGTGGACTAGAGGCCTGGGTGAAAGGTGGACGAGTAGCCATAGGTGTTTTGCAAGGTTTGGCATGTGTCATATTTGTACGAGCCAGCAGATCAGCAATGTATTTTTGTTGAGACAAAATGAGACCTTACAGATGAGTATGAACTTCAACACCCAAGAAATAATGAAGAGGGCCAAGATCTTTGGCTGGAAAATTATGTTGAAGTTGAGTAATAAACCACTGTATATGAGTATCCTTTGTTCTTGTTACAAGAATGTCATCGACATAAATAAGAACAAACAACTTATCAGTAGAAATATTGAGAATAAAAAGAGAGGTGTCAGCCTTTGAAGAGGCAAAGCCAAGTCCCAACAGGAAGTTGTGGAGACGATGGAACCAAGCACGAGGGCCTTGCTTGAGACCATAAAGGGACTTTTGAAGATGACAAACATGTGTAGGCTTCGTAGCATCTCGAAAACCAACTAGCTGTTCCATATAGATGTCATGATTAAGAGAACCATGCAAAAAGGCATTGGAGATATCCAACTGACGAAGCGGCCATCCATGCATAACAGCAAGAGCAAGCACCAACAAATTTGACATGCCTACAAATAAAGATGCGACCAGAGGAAATATCTAGACAATTAAAACCAGCATGGTGAGGAGATTTCCCAAGATAAACACACTTTTGAGTTCGAAAATGAAATTTGGGATGATAGGGACGTAAAAGAGGATAGATGGCACAACCAAAAGGATGCATAGAATTATAATCAGGAACAGTTTTGCACAAAAGATAATGAGAGGACTGATCTCGGAGGACATTGGTTGGAAGGACATTAATGCAAGAAACAGCAACCGAAAAAGAAAAGGTCCAATATTTAAAGGGAACATTAGATTGATCAAGTAAGGTGAGACTAGTGTCAACAATATGACGGATTTTACGTTCGGCAATTCCATTTTGATCATGAGTATAAGGGCTAGCAATACGATATATAATACCAGTAGTGGAAAAATATTTATGTAATTTTTGATATTCCCCACCCCAATCAGAATGAAAGGCTTTTATTTAGAGTTGAATTGACGCAAAATGAGTTGCTCAAAGGAGTGAAAGACAGAATAAACATCGCTTTTCTATTTTAAAAAATAAATCCATATGAAACGTGTAAAGTCATCAACAAAGAGAACAAAATATCTATAGCCTGAATTGGACAGAACAGGAGCAGGGCCCCAAACGTCAGAATGAACAATTAATATCAAATGGTTGTCTACTGGTATGATCTACCCTAGCTAAAGGAACACGAGATAACTTTCCTTGAAAACAAAAAGAACATGGATCTTTAGTAACACTAGAACAAGGTAATTGATGATTTTTTAGAACTTTGTGGACAAGCCGAAAGTGGGGATGACCTAACTTGGAATGCCAATCTTGCAAAGAGGGAACTTCATTAGCCATAGCCAATTTGAGGGAGGTAGGGCGCAAAGCATGGACTCCATGCTCATTCTTGCTGTCCAGAAGAGGTTTCTTGGTACGTTGGTCCTTAATAACGAAATGGGTTGGCCAAAATTCAAAGAAACAAGAGTTATCAGCAGTAAATTTCTGAACAGATAGGAGATTCTTGACAATGTGTGGAACATGCAAAACTTGCTTTAAAGCTAAAGGACCATTAATAGAAGGGAGAAAAGCAGTACCAGTGTTAACAATTGGAAGCCCTTGGCCATTACCTACATGAAGTTGATCATTACCCGAGTATGGGTGTGGATGCTGAAGAGTAGAGACGTCTGGAGTAACATGATAGTTAGCTGCCGTGTCTGGAAACCAGGGAAGGGGTTGAGATGTAGCAGTAGGATATGAAGGTGGAGACGGATAAAAGCCTCCATAAGAGACTTGATTTGCTTGAGGCATTCGGTTTGGTGGAGGAGCATAACGACGCCTGCACCTATCAGCGGTATGGTTACGCAATCCACAGATCTGGCACGGACCTCGGGAATGCCTGGAATGAGAATTAGAAGAAGACTTCTGTGTAGTGGCTGACGATGGAGCAGGGGAGTGACGTGATGCAGGAGTAGAGTGACCAGAAGCAGGAGCAGAGACTGATGTGGTTACAGCATTAGCAGATGGAATTTCATGGGAATTATTGACAAGAACTTCATGGGCAACAAGATGGCCAAATAACTCATGAAATGGGACAGGTTCAGGTCGAAGGTTGAGGGTGGTGATGATGCCATGATATTCACTACCAATGTTACAGTAGACAATGGCATTGAACTCTGGAGTTGTGAGAGTTCTTCCCGCAAGACTCAATTGGTTAGAGAGGCTTTTAGCTTTGTGAAGGTATTCGGAAACTGATAGATCATTTTTCTTGAGTCTTGTAACTCAATATTAAGTTGCAGTTGCCTGTTTTGAGAGACTACTCCAAACGTGTGAGCTAACGCTTGCCAAACAGCAAAAGAAGAATCAAGACCAATGATATAGGGAAAGACTTCCTCGGTGAGAGAAGATAGAAGCCATGAAAGAAGCATATGGTCTTTGCTAAACCACTCTTCATAGGCAGGATTCGGGACTGGTTGAGAGGGATTGGTGGAGGACGGAAGAGTTTTAGGTGGTGGTGGACAGGTTCCATCAATGAACCCATTCAGCTTTTGGTAGTTTAACAATGGAGAGAATTGAGTTTTCCTGGATAAATAGTTTTTGATGGTCAACTTGACAGAAAAAGCATGATGGATATTGGTGGGGATAGGAGCAGACTGGTTTTTCATGACTAACTGGTTCTGTGTTTCGGAGGGGTTCATGGTTTATGAAGAGAAGATAGATCTTTATGGTCGTGTCTCATGGCTTTCTTCGGCAGTTTTGTTAATTGTGTTTCTGGGCTCTGTGTCACCGGCAAGACAGGGCTATGACTGAGAAATAACGTTCTGGGGTTTGAAAAAAAAAAGAAAAGGGCAATCTATGGCTCTGATACCATGTGATTGTAGAAAGGCAAGAATGAATTACTTGAATTACAACAGTGAAACGTATATATACAAGTATAAGATCACTTTGGATAACAATAAATCACTAGTTTGAATCTATCTAACTACCTATGTACAAGATAAAGAAGAGTTTAACATAAATAGAAATATATCATGTACATGATAAGGATAAGAGGTTTAAATGAGATAAACTATATCACTAATTAACACATTTAACAATTTTATTACCACCTTTAACTTTGTTTCATCAAGCTCATCTAATGCAAATAATAATTTCTTCTCTAAATCTTGAATGATGTTCTTTATAGAGGAGTTTTCCTTCTTTAGCTTTTCATTCTTTTTACATATTTGCACCTATTTTGCATACATTTATTTATAGGCTTCATAAATATCCTCTTTTTTGTCATACGAATCACTCTCATAATCTAAAATTAAAATTTGGACTGATTCATACATGTTTTTCCTCAAATTTTGGACTGATTTATCCACGGTTTCATTTCAGTTTCTTACTTCTTTGTTGTTGTTAAGCAAGCAACTGGACTTTTGCTGTATAAAGCAATTAATGCAGCATTATTGCTCACAAACTCCTCTTCACTACCATAATCACTTCCAAATTCATTCTCACTCCAAATGCTTATATAAGACTACCCTTTTCTCTTCTTCAAAGTTTTAGCATATTCCGCTTGTACATATCCAAAGCCTTAACATTCATGACATTGAATTTTCTTTGCTTTTCTTTCACCCTTTTGAGTTTTAGTTTATTGTTTGAAATAACCATTTGATGAGCTCCCACAGTTTTGCCTAAAATTGAATCTATACTTCTTTACTTTATTTAACCACTTGCTGAAATTTCTTGTCAATAACTTCATATCCTCATTCTCGTCGGATTCATCTCCTAAATTATTCGTGGCTTTTCTAACCTCGGCTTGCAATGCCAATCCTTTGTTTTTCTCTCAACAAATTCGTCTCAAAGTTGGTAAGAATCCCAACGACCTTATCCAAAGACAATTCAGTGATATTATATATAGGCTTCTTTGATGACTGCAATTTTCAGTATGAATCTCGGAGGCAATGATCTCAATGTCTTATTAACAAGTTTTAGATTCACATACTTTTTTCCAAGTTGATGTGCTTAGTTTGCTATGTCATACAGTCTCTCATGGAAGTCTCCAATAGTTTCACTTTCATCCATCCTCAACTCTTCAAATCTCATAGCCAACATTTGAAGTTTTGAAGCTATCACAGATTTTGATCCCTCAGCCCTTCTCCACTCATATGCATCTTTAAGCACTGCGTCTCCATTTTCATCAATCATCACTAGATGTGTCCGACCATTTAAAATTGAGTTTCATGCTTTTGTTCCTTGTGCCTGAATGAATATAATACTCTCATCTGTGATTTCCACGTAGGATAATTTTAACCATCTAACAACGATGATTTGGTGAAACATAGATCTACACCAACTTGACGTACCAAGTTCTGATTTGGTGACCCACTCTGATACCAATTGAAAATCGGAAAGGATGTAGATTCATAAAAATTCTGGTTCAGTCGCAATTGTTTCTAGTGCAAACGAAAATAGAAAAATTAAACATAAAATAAACAAATCAACACCCAAGATTTGGTAATTCAGTTCGACACATCTTGCTTACGTCTGCAGGGCCCTCACCTACCTTAATTACTTTCACTAAAGATCAATAATACTTTTACTCAAGGCATTACAGAGTCGGCTTACCCTACTCTTGACATTATCCCTCGTTCTCACACCCTGTGAAAGAATTTCACTCCTAATAACATGACCAACTTATGCTAACCTCAACAAAGGATTTTTTTAACAATTTTTAATAATAATGAAGTGAAGTAAACAACTCAAGTGATTAAACAATAACCAACATAATCAAATACGCTTAAGAAAAAGAAAGACAACTTACCTAATAATTCTAGCTTCTTTAATGGCACTAATAAATCTATTGCAGTCTTTCAATATTATCACCGTAACATCACACCCATAGTAGCAGAAAAATCAACAACGAACATACATGTTTCTTCACCGAAACGTTGCAAATCACGGAGCTACAAAATTCATGATGCCTGTTGAAATTCTTTACCCCCAACTAGCACTATAAATAACCACCAGTAGCGTACCCAATCAACACTCAATCAACCCAATAAATATCACACTAACAACCAAGAATAGTAGCTGCAAATATCACAAGGACTTCTGGTATTTTCTCACACCACAACTCACAATCGGTAGCAACAAAAGTAGCACTCCATGAACAATAAGACATCCACCAAGAGTTCACGCATACATCAGAAAATCCAGCTGCTAAAATTAACACATCCAACACGTAGCAAAAATAAGACACAAAGAACTACTTTGCAGCACTCAATGGTTATTCATAAACAAAGGAATATATGGCTGCAAAGAAAAAAAAAACATCATACATGATCAAACCAGCTACAAGATCATGAAGTCCTAGTCCAAAAGTTGCAGCACAAACTTGGAATATTATCTCATAAAATCAGCTACTGAATCTTAACAAAATCACAACCTCCAAGTCATACAAAGCTTATCGTTTTTTTCCTCCAAAAATAACAACACATCAGCCCATTATGCATGAAAAACCCAGTCAAATTTCATCTGCCTTAATGTCTCAAGTTGATTTAATAATAATAAGTTCAATTTTAACATACGCCACTTGAGGACGGTTAGTATCATTAATTTCAAAAGGTTTGTGATTAGCTTGTTTTCAATTACCAAAAATTACATTGCTTCTCTTTCATTCTTTTAAATCTATTGGTGCATACTAACTAGGGGAGATTAAGATCCTGTTTGGTTCAGCTTTTGGAAGTTGAAAAAGCATTTTTACCTATCGCAAAAGTTATTTTAAAGAAAAAATGAGTGTTTGACTATAAATTTCAAAAGTACTTTTTAAGTAGAAATAGCTTTTTTAAAAGCTAAAATACAACTTTTTTAAAAGCTCAAATTTGGAGCTTTTCAAAAAAGTCCGTATTTGAGCTTACCCGGGTAGACGTTTTTGCGTCACATATGTATATATCCACAGTTAAGTTATTGCTCTCTTTCTTTTCTTTTGTTCTGTTTATACGAAAAACTCATCTTCTCCGACAAACAGCAAAAACTCATCTTCTCAAGATCAACTCACAGGTTTTTTTTTCCCTGGGATTTTTGAATGCTAGTTCTGGTATGCTAGGTACCAACGCAGACGAAGGGCTGCGTTCTTTGTCTACGTTGAACACAGACGTTCACAGACGAAGGTCTGCGTTCGATGAACATAGACGAAGAAGGTCTGCTTTCAACGCAGGCCAACGTCTGCGTTGTTTAATGCAGACAACCCACGGTCCATATTTGAAATTCGTGGTGCTAAAGAGGTGATTTTTGTTGATAGTCCACTTTCCCTTTAAAAACTGGCTTGATTTTTTAAAAGACCCACGTTGTCAGTCACCACGCTTGGCAGTGGTTTTGGACCTGGTGGTGAAGGTTTCATTAGGGTCAGTGCCTTTGGTCACAGAGACAACAGTTTGGAAGCATGTAGAAGGTTCAGGCATTCTATAAGTTATAATGATTTTTTCAGGTCTTCTTTTGCGTATAACATCTGTTCCTTTCTTTAAAAGATCTTGTCCACAACGTTAATTGATGGATATCAGTATTGAACATCAAATAAGAATTATCAAGTGGGTATCTAGGTCTCACCAGATCATTAGACAACTTTTTTTGTTACTGATTTATGTTGTCTATTAACCATTCTCCTTTGCAATATAATCATTGGAATTCATTCTTCTTCACGAGGAAGGGTATGTTATGTAGATTTATTAGTTGAAATGTGCTTATAAGACTGCTGGAGTGAAATTCTTGTGGTTACTTTTCTTACCCTGTCCGGCACCTTAAAGAAACTACAAAAAAAAAAAGGTGCCAACTTAGGATTGCTTCGTCGGCTAATGGTCCTTGTTTGCACGGATTTAGTTGGACAAAAAGGTCACCTAATTAGCCAAGGATTTCCTATCTTAATGTACGAAGAAATCAATGAAAATGAAGACGTGAAAAAAATTATTTAGACGAGCTACAAAATAATGAAATGAATGATGTAAGGGAACATATTGCAAATCTTCTTGTATTACAATAAAATGCATAATTTATTATTTATTTAACTATTTACTAAACTTGAATATTTATTTTAGGATTATAATATCATTTATTTATTTTTGATATTAGTTTTTTTTCCTAAAAAAAATGAGACATCTCTTTAAATAATTTCCTACAAGATGGAAATGAATTTGTCAAATAATTGTAAAGTAATATAAACCCATTTTATTCATGAAAGACCTAATAGTAGTTGAATTATTTCAAATCAAATGTAAACATAATATATATTGTGCTTTGCATATTTTGTAATATACTTTAAATATTATTTATATGCATAAATAATTTTTATTATAAAATAAAGTATGGTTAAAATTCATAAAAGTGTTTTTTATTTTTATGTTACCAAACAGTCTACTATATAAAGTTCTTTTAAAAAAGCTGTTTTTTTAATTGATAGCTAAACAATCAACGGACTTTTTAGAAAAGCTCTTTTTAGAAAAACTTTACTAATAAAAGCTCTATTAATTAAAATTCTATTAATATAAGCTTATCTAAACAAGCACTAACATACTCTTAAAGTGTGTTTAGTGATTCAAGACTTTCTACTACTCGTTTCTTGAGATAGCATTCTGACTCGGACTTTGATCTATCTAATTATGCTTCCCTCATTCGGATATCGTTACAGGACATGTTTGAAGCTTCAGTGGACACTTCAACGACAGTAGTTGATTGGGCACTGTTAGAGCTCATGAAAAACCCTCAAATAATGAATAAACTTCGAAACGAATTGGACGAAAAGGTAACCCTGAACAGATGGGTAGAAGAATCGGACTTGGAAAGCTTGAACTACTTAGACATGGTTATCAAAGAAACTTTCAGGCTCCACCCAGTTGTACCATTGTTGCTTCCTCACATGTCAACTGAAGATATCACCATCGAAGGCTTTCACATACCCAAAAACTCTCGCGTGTTCATCAACACTTGGGCAATTGGGAGAGATCCAACAGTCTGGTCAGATGCAGAAACGTTCATTCCAGAGAGGTTTGTGGGGAGTAACATAGACTTCCGAGGAAAGGACTTTGAGTTACTTCCATTTGGTTCTGGTCGCAGAAGCTGTCCTGGAATGCAAATGGGCATGACCACCGTGCGTCTAATCCTGGCAAGGTTGGTCCATAGTTTTGATTGGGAACTTCCTGATGGTATGTTGCCGAGTGAGTTGGATATGACTGAGGTGTTCAGCTTGGTGACAAGAAGAGCAACACCTTTACTCGCCATCCCCGCTTATCGCCTCACAGTTTGATACCTTTGAACCTTGAAATGCAATGGTGAGATTCCTGAACCCTGAAATGAATCCATTGCTGTGCAATCCGCAATTTGTAACTTTTAATAATTTCATGGTCCATAAAGGATGTTAGGAATAATTACGAGTTGGATAGAGCTAGGTCGCTGCTAAAATGAAACTGAAAATATTGAAGGTAAAATAGACACACAGATTTTACGTAAAAAAAACTCTTAAATTAGAGTAAAAACTATAGGTAAAGATAGAAGAATTTTATTATAGGAAAAATAGAGATTTTGTGAGTCTAGTTTGTAATTCTCTATTTTTTCTATAGTAAAATTCTTTTATCCTTGCTCGTGATTTTTATCTTAATTTAGAAATTTTTCACATAAATTTTGTATGTCCATTTTATCTTTAATATTTTCAGTTTTATTTTAGCTGCGACCTAGCTCTATCCAAGTCCTAATTGTTACTAACAAAGGATGACCTTAGGAAGCACCTAGTCTCTCTTTCACATGAACTTCTGTTGTGATGAATATAGCCTATGTTTACCCAATAATGGTCTTGTATGCATTACCTGATACAAGTTATACTTGGTCATTACTTTTCTATAACTTGCTAAATTCACATAAATAAAAGGAAATAATTGAGTATACATGATTGTCTATGTATTTAGAAAGTTTTCAGAATCCAGGTCCTTAAAAAGTCACGTTCAAACTCGCTAAAGTTCTCGCGCTTCATGCAATTGTAACGTTTCATTATAAACAAAGCAAAAGCTAACTGTGTCATGTCAATTAATGCACAAGCCTTATACCTGCTTAGGATAGGCATTAGTTGATGTGGTCTAGCCAACGGACTCAAACCTATTCAAATTTGGCTCAGATAATGTATCCTAGATAACAAAATGGTGCAAGGCCTTCAGTAGTGAACAATTTCTTGTAAAGCTTCTAGTCCGGTTCAACATTAGAAGAGGAGGGAAGATTTTGGGGTGTAATTAGACTTTGACGAAGACGTTACAAATTTAAAGGAATGGGTCTTATGACATCCCATATGAAAGTAGGTATCAAACCCCTTATGGAAAAAAGGAAGAAAGGTGAATTTTTTTTTATGTTTATACAAATGACTATTAATTAACTTCCTACCTGACTACGTTCGAGTTAACAATTTTCTTAAATCCAAACATATCTATTCTAGTTTAACCCAAAATCATTGATTATTTTAAGGTTTCAAAATATGAATAACGTTAAACAATAAGCCTATTATTTGGGCTAGCAATAAATCTTATTTTAATGCCATTTTTTCAATAGTACCAAAATTAGGAGAAATCAAAATCAAATTGCTATATTTTTATCGAGTAGATGGCCAAGTTACAAGATAACTTGCATTAAGCAAAAAGTAGATTTCAAATTGAGTAGGAGTAATGACAATTAAAGAACAAGGGATTATGAAATACATTTTCCTTGTCACAGGGGACACATATCATGTCATTTAGCCATGTAAATGGGATTCTATCCTTTGTCCATATTTTTTAAAATTGTTAGCCAACTTGTTAAAGAAGATTTCAAAAGGAAATTGGGACACGATTCCAACTTCCTTCATTTGACGGTGTATATGTTTCTCATCAAGAGCTTGAGATATGTCTGGTTAGTGAAACTTCTAAAATTGTGTCTCATCCAAATTACTAGATCTTTCTATTGGAATCTGTGGGATAATTTGATATATTGTCACTCATGGAATTGAAGACTGCTGATGAGTAGATGGCTAGATCATGAAGTTGTTAATAATAATGATTGCAGAGTCTTTGGCATGATGCAAGAGAGCAACAGTTGTGGATCTAATATTTAGAAGATTTTATAGAGGCCTAAGCGGATGCCAGCTACCATACCACAACTGTGTGGTCCTTCCATTCCATATTAGCACATTCATCTCATTTCTAAATTCTAATGCACTCTCTTAGCTTTAATATGTGCTGAAGAGACCATGATATTGAGTATTAGCTTTTGTCATACAAAAGTTTCTTTTCTTTTAAGAAATGCTCATAGATCTATTGAACTCAAAAGGATTCATGCCTGAGAATGACTTCCATATTTATTTAGCCAATAAGACTTTGTATAATAATATGACAGAAAGGGATCCTATGACGCCATTGTCTTCAGGAAAGCAAACCTTATTCTATTTGAGCTTGATTTTTCATGCATCATTCCTTTTTTCTAACCAGAGGACATATTCGTGAGGATTATTTTAATGGTTTTGATCAAGTTCAAGAATAGGGATAAATATTAACTCCAGTAAATATGTGTAAGTTGTCCAATTTGATATCTTCCTGCAAAAGACAATTTCTTGCTCTTCCAATCATCTAATTTCTTCTGAATAATCTCAAATAGAGAAAGGCAGTCAGAATATTTTAATCTTGATTTGCTAATGTGGATGACTAAGTATTTTATAGGAGGCTTCTCAATTTTGAATGTTTTTCCTTTAGCTGATCATATTGGTTATTTTCATATTTATAGAAGATAAATAGTAATATTTTTTGTTTGGATTGATTGCCAACCCTTATATATTACATTACAGATACGAGACTTGCAAAATATACCTTAGAGTATCAAAAGTTAGCAAGCTCCTTTTTTTTAGTGCTAGTAGGCTCTTATCGATTAAGAAAAGACTCCTATCATTTTGAGCATTAGTAGGCTCCTTTCAATTAATTGGGTTCTTTCTATTCAAGTGTTAACAGGATCATTTCGAAAGTGTATAAGACCCTTCTATTTATAAATTTATTTTGTTTACGCAGGATCCTATTGATTTGAAAGTTTCTTAATTTTTTACACATAATTCACCCTCTATTGCATGTATTTTCTTTATCATTTGATATCAGAGCGAGGTTTTACATTTATTGTGTTTTACAACACGTGATAGATCATGACAAACAATTTGAGAAGCCTTGAAGGACAATCTGTTTCAAATTCTCCTTACTTCAATGGAAACAACTACTCAAACTGGAAAGAGATAATGATAATCTATCTCTGATCAATAGATATTGAAGTCTGGCAAGCCATCAGAGTTGGAGCTACACTTCTCGCTACAGAAAACATAGAAATATGGTCTGATGTTGACATAAAAAATGCATAGCTCAACGTAAAGCAAAACATCATCTGATTTGTGCACTATCTCCAGAAGAATATGAGAAGATATCCTACTGCTCTACAGCAAAGGAAATGTAAAGTACAAATCAACTTTGAAGGAACGAATGAGATAAAGAAACATAGAATAAGCCTTTTAGTGCATCGATATGAAACTATTGGAGTGAAACCGGGGGAAACCATAGATGAAATCTTTGGATGGTTCAATAACATCATCATGGCCTTAAAGAACTTGGGAAAGATATATCCCAACGATGAGCTCGTAATGAAAATTCTAAGATCACTACTAAAGGAATGGAGACATAAGGTGACAACTCTAGAAACTGCAAAGGATCTAGACACTATTTCACTTGATTGACTATGGAAAAATTTATTGATCCATGAAACCGAGTTTGGGTGAGATGAAGGATCCTCCTACAGAAAAGGAATGGCACTAAAAGCAACTAATGAGTCAAACGGTGATGAAAGTGACATTAAGTTGCAAATAGATGGAGATGAAGAGCTCAACTTCATGGTCAAAAAATATGTTTGCTTCTATAAAAAGAAGCTGATGAAGAAAAGAGAAGGAAACAAGAAAGCTGGGAACAATAGGCTCCTATCAAAAGGCAACAACAACAATAACAATACACAAAACAACAAATCATATGCTATCATTACAAGAAGCCTGAAAACACGAGACCTGAATGTCCTCTTCTTCAAAAAGACAACTCAGAAAATAGAAAACCTAGAAACTAATCAATAAGTAAAGCCTGGTTAGATGAAGATTTTGAAAACTTTGAAGAAGAGCCAGAAGAAGTCAGCAACGTTTGCTTCATGGCTAAATCAAGGGACGATGAGGTATATTATTCTGAATTTGATATTGAAATTGATGAATTAAAAAATGCATATCATGAATTGTATGATCAATACAAAAAAATTGACAATGAAGTATTTCAAAGAAGTTGAGAAGTCCAAGATCAATGATGCATCTCTAAAGATTAAGATTAAATCATTAAAATCTGTGAATGAAAGTTTGGTGACCAAAAATATGTCTCTTAAAGTTGACTATAAGCAAAAGATCACTGAAAAGGAAGCTTTGGAAGAAAGAGTAGCTAAGTTGGAAAATACTTTGCTTAAGAATGACTGATAAAGTGAGACAACTAGAAGAAAAGGTTGTTGGCCTAGAACTTGAGAAAGAGAAATGTGCAGGGAAGATCTTATCTCCAAAAAAAGAGCTTGCAAAGTTCATTAATGGAAGGAACAATGTTGATGCACTACTTAGTAGTGGTAAATGCGTCTTTGATAAAGCTGGAATATGTTACAATGAAAATAATAATATTAGTTATAGTCCTATAAGTAATATTAGCTATACAAGAATTTCTTTGTTAAGTTCAACAGTAGGTATAGTCAAAATAGCAAGAACCTGATATATGGTACAAATTATAGCAATTCTGTTTCATCTGTTTTATATTTCTATTGTGGTAGATATGGTCACATTAGTTATTCTTGTAACTTTCGTAAAATGGAGAAATTATCTCAAATGTCTGTTCGGAGACCGAAAGGTTAAACTACTATCCTGAAAGGACCTAAAAAAATTTGAGTACCTAAAATGGTTTTTTTTTTTTTTTTTGCAGATATGCTTCAAAATGGCGACAAAAGAAAATTAATGGATAGTCGACAATGGTTGTTCTAGACACATGACATGTGAAATATCACACTTCAATTATGTTGAAAGAAAAGGAGGTAATGTTGTCCTCGTTGACAAAATAAAGTAAAGGTCATTGGAATTAGTAAATTTGGTGATTCTGACTCCACCTCCATTGATAATGTCTTTTATGTTGATAGTTTGAAACATAACCTATTAAGCGTAAGTCAGTTATGTGACAAGGTTTATAGAGTCATTTTCTATGCATCTCACTATGAAATAGTCAATAATCATAATGATCATATTGTATTTGTTGGTCCTAGAAATCAGAACATATACTGTGCTCAACTGGAAGACATGTCTTCACAAAGTGTTAAGTGTTTTGTTTATCTAGGGCCCAGAAGATTTGGACATGCTAGTATGAGGATTCTATCAAAATTGTCCAAGAATGAGTTAGTAAGAGGACTACCTACCCTGAAGTTTGAAAGCAATTAGATTTGTGAGGCTTGTTTAAAAGGTAAACTAGTTAGAAACAGCTTTCCTCCCAAAAATATTGTGTCTACTAAACGACTGTTTGACTAAACAACCGCTTGAACTTATGCATATGGATTTATTTGGTCCCATTAAGACTTAAAGTCTTAGTGGTAAACATTGCAATTTTGCTTTAGTTAACGATTATTCCATATTTACATGGTTTACTTCCTATCAAATAAGAATAATGCTTTTGAAATTTTTGGGAAGTTTTGCAAAAAAATTCAGATTGAAAAAGGATACTGCATTATTTCAATTCGGAGCGATCATGAAGGAGAATTTGATAATTGAGAGTTTGAAGATTTATGTGATAGTAAAGGATGAATCATAACATTTCAGGCCCAAGGACTCCTCAATAGAATGACGACATTAAAAGAAAGAATAGGCCCTAGTTGATATGGCCAAGACAATGCTATGTGAAAGTGGCCTACCTTGTGGTTACTGGGCAGAAGGAGTATCCACTGCCTTTTACATACTCAACAGGTGCCTTATAAGACCTATTCTGAAAAAGACCCCCTATGAGCTGTGGAAAGGAAGAAAACCGAACATCGCTTACTTTCGATCATTTGGTTGCAAATGCTTTGTTCTAAACAATAGGAAAGACAACCTTGGAAAGTTTAATGCGAGATCAGATGAAGCTATCTTTCTGGGTTACAATACAATTAGTAAAGGATTCAGAGTTTACAAAAAAAGAACAAAGAAGATAGAAGAGTTAATTCACGTAGTGTTTGATGAAGCACTACCTTCGACAACTACAGCTGTTTCAGATGATGAAGAGCACCTTTGGCTCATAAAAATACATCGACTACACCTATTGTACCTTCAGAATCACAAGATCAAGAAGGACCTTCTAAACTTAAGATGGAGCAGGCCCCTTCCTCTCTGCAGGAGCCTATGCAACAAAGAACACTAAGAGAATGGAAAGGTCAAGGTAAACATCAATACATTCTGAGAGACCCCTTTGAAAGTCTAAGAACCAGATCTTCCTTCAAGAACAACTTTGTTGCCCTTATCTCACGATTAGAACCAAAGACCGTTGAATAGGCTATTATTAATGAAAATTGGGTTTCAGCTATAAAAGAGGAACTAAATCTGTTTGACAAAAACAAAGTTTGGAATCTTATAAATCATTCGTAAAACAAATTAGTCATTGAAACTCGTTGGGTATTTTGAAACAAACTCGGTGAAAATGGTAAAGTGGTGAGAAATAAAGCTAGATTTATAGCTTAAGGTTATAATCAACATAAAGATATTGATTTTAATGAAACTTATGCGCCTGTTGATAGACTGGAATCAATTAGAATTTTCTTATAATTGCATGTTATAGAAACTTCAAATGGTTCCAAATGGACATTAAAAGTGCCTTCTTAAATGGATATGTTAATGAAGAAGTGTTTTTTAAGTAACTTCCAGGTTTTGAAGATGAAAACCATCTTGATTATATGAAGTTGACTAAAGCCCTATATAGTCTAAAACAGGACCCTTAAGCATAGTATAAAAGTTTAAGTAATTTTCTGCTTGAGAATAACTTTGAAAGAGGAAACGTAGATAAAACCTTATTTATTAAGAAAAAGGAAAATGATTTACTCATAGTACAAATATATGTTGATGACATTATATTTTGTGCTATTAATCAATCCTTTTGTGAAGAATTCTTAGTATTGATGCAAGGGGAGTTTGAATTGAGTATGATGGGAGAACTATCCTTCTTTCTCATATTACAAATCAAGCAAATAGAAAAAGGAATCTTCATTAGCCAAGACAAATATACAAAGGAACTCATCAAAAAGTACCGCTTTGAGAATGCCAAACCTATGGATACTCCTATGTATACTGGAACTAAACTTGATAAGGATAAAGAAGGCAAGGCTACGAATGAAACAAAGTAGAGAGGAATGATTATCACTACTATATCTTACAAGCTCAAGACTAGGCATTATGCTTAGTGTGTGTCTTTGCACACACTTTCAATCAAATCCAAAAGAAAGCCACCTTCAAGCAGTTAAGAGGATCTTTTGATATATTCAAGGAGCTATGGATTTCAAATTATAGTATGCAAAAGCTAATTATTTTAACATAGTTAGCTATTGTGATGCATATTATGCAGGTGATAAAGTTGATCGAAAAATCACAAGTAGTCACTATCAATTTCTTAGAGGATGTCTAGTTTCTTAGTCTTGCAAGAAACAAAACTGTTTTAACAACTAAAGTGGAATATATAGCAGCTGCCAGTTGTTGTGCTCAAATCTTATGGATAAGGCATCAACTCTAAGATTTCTCTTTAAACTTTAATCATATTCCTATATTATGTGATAATAATAGTGCAATAAACCCTTCGCAAAACCCTGTTCATCATTTTAAAACTAAGCGTATAGAAATCAATCGTCATTTTCTTAGAGATCATGTTTTAAAAGGAACTATTGATTTTTTGCATGTTAATACTGAAAATTAAGTAGCTGATATCTTCACTAAGCCACTCTCTTAAGATAGATTTTGCGTGTTAAGAAAAGAACTTAGTATGTGTAGACTATTTGATATTACATCTGTATAAATTTTCTATACTACTTCTCTCTGTATACATTAGCAAGATCCTTCTACTTTAGAAGGCTCCTCTCAATTTTGAGAACTCCTCGTAATAAGCTATTTCCACTTTATAAGGCCCTCTCAGTTTAAAAGAACATGTTACATGTGTCCTAACAAGGAAGTCATTTATGGCGTCGCTTCAGCATTTAAAGAAACACATATGTGGCTCTGACAAGCGGCTATACAGAACTGATATAAGATATGCAGACGATCCACTTCCTCTTTTAGCGTGAACAACTGTCTTTCTTCACTCGAAATCAACGCTCAAAAATTGTTTAGCAAGCTTCGTTCTTCTACTCATCCCTATTGTTTATCGAAGCGCAACTCTTCAGTCTCTGCATTCTAACTCTCTGTTTTCATCTCAAATCTCCTAAACCTCACCTATCGTTCTTACAATGGCATGAACCAAATCAAAGGGATAGAAGAAAACCACTGTTTCAACTTCCAGCCATGAACAAACTCTCGTCTCTGAGTCTTCTTCCCTATCTCTAACAAGAGGCTCTTTGAGCACTCTTACTGAACCTTTTTCTATTTCCTATAAACCCAATATTTCAAAAACACCTTTACAGGAAACTCCAAAGGAGTGAAAAAGACAAAATTTGGCTATGCTTTCCCTAAAATCAAACCAGGACTCCTCTAAAAACAATGAACCTTCAACTGGAAAGCAATTTGTCTCTAACTCCAGTGGAGAAGAAGAAGAAGAGAAAGAAGAAGAAAAGAGAGAGAAAGAAGAAGACAAAGAAGAAGAGAAAGAAGAAGAAGAGAGAAAGAAAGCAGAAGACGAAGAAAAAGAAAAAGAAGAAGAAGAAAACCAAAAAGAAGAAGAAGAAGAAGAAAACAAAAAAGAAGAAAAAGAAGAATCCTCGAGTGAGGGAGAGCAAATAAGAAAAGTGAGATTTCATTTACCAATTGTTACTATGACCACTCCTACTCCTTCCACTATTCCTCCATCTACTACTCATGAAACTAGTCCTAAGAACAAGAAAGTACGTGAAGAGCATTGGATTGCAAACGATGATGGATCAGATGAAGAACCAGCTTCGTTTTTAAGGAGACCACAAACTAGAGAAAGTATTGAAAAACAAGCCTTATAAGAAGAAACTATTAAGACAAAAGGAAGAAGAAGAAGAATCAAGAAAAATAAAAAGAGAAGAAATAAGAAAAGGCAAAGAGCATTTAGTTGAAGAAAAGATGGAAGACTAATTTGTTAGGGATGAACCAATGTTTGAAGAAGCCTTATTTGAAGAAATCCTTAAGGCCAAGAGAACTAAATCAAAGAAACTCACTGTACTCTAGAAGGGAAAACCCTCATCTCCAGTAAATTTGTTCCAATCAATGGAAGTGGAAGTAAGGTACAAGATGCGCTATAAAAAGAGAAAGGTGGTAGCAGGACGCATCTTGCCTCCTAACCTATTCGATGATATCGGTATTCTCATCACAACCCTTCTTTCTTGTTGTTAGTTGGGAAAACTTTTAAGCTTGGACGAAATAGTGTGTAATGAATTAGTAAGATGTTTCTACACACACATGAGAAGAGAAGAAATTGATGGGAAGTCGGCAATTATCTCATGGGTACTTGAGTGCGAAATCTTAGTTACAGAAGAAATCTTAGGGAACATTCTAAGTGTAATTCTAATTGGTAGGACTAATGTTCCCTGTCACAAGTGGGACATTGTTGACATTGATCTGAGGGAGACTGTGGACTTTATATGTCTACATACTAAGAAAGCCTATGAAGGGAGACCCTTATGTAGACACTTGGACCTACTACCAAGATGTCTTACATCTATTTCGGCTACTTCAATTTTTCTAGGGAGTAGCTCAGTAGAAATATGCAGCCTTTTGGATACGTATGTAGTCTATAATCTTCTAAAAGGCAATAAAATGAACTTCCTAGCAATGATTCTAAAGTTTATGGTTGACAAGGGAAGTTATAGGAATACCAATGGTGGCCTACCTTATGGGATGCTATTGACTAAAATTTTGCTTATTTTAGAGCGCCTTTTGACAACCTGAATTGTTATGAACATGCAGAGTTCCATTCTTCAATTTGCTACCAATTCAGTTACAACCTAAAGGACAATGTATGGGTAGATAATAAGACAGAAAGAGTAGTAGATCTTTTCGGACCTGTAGATCTTAGATCATAACTCATATAAGAAATCTCATGATTTCATAAGCATACCAGATCCTACACATGTCACTAAGAAGGGTAGGATGATATACTAACTTAAAACGCAATGGAATAACTCCTTGTATACTTAATGTTTTGCCTCCCTTGTGGAGATTCACTATGGCTTCTCCTTCTTCTCCAACTCGTCATGGTTGGAATGGATAGAGTAAACCGATCTTGTCACAACGTACGAAGGTCGGAAGAGTTACTAACTTGTGAAAGTAGCAATCCTTATGGTTCACCATAATGCTCTTAA
>JAOTAX010000196.1:3027694-3038936 GCA_025629825.1 Erythroxylum guanchezii | reverse complement strand
ACAGGAATAGTGTTACGGGGACAGCAGATTTTCCAACCCAATTCATCAGTTCAGAATTCAGATGGTAAATAATGCACAGAAGAGCTTTTTTTTGGTGAAATGAACCAAGAATGAAGAGATGTTTTAATAACTTATGACGATGATTATAAGATAATGTCAAGAGAAAATTTGTTTTTTTGAAGGTGATATTATAATCTATAAGAATATGACACGTTCGTAGGTTGCACTAAAATACAAAACTCAAGCACCTAAAACGTGTCGTCCATGTAGGCTTGGTTCGTGTACGGCTTTTATGATTCTAGTACACATGGAGGCTTCGGTTTGCTCTATCTTTTATTGTGAAATGATTTATGTAAGTTAGCTAATTTTGATACTTTTTTAGAGATTTAAGTAGTAGACACGGCAAAAGGCTTTAAATTTAACAAATTTTAAGTTGAAATTAAATATAAATTTAATATCAAATTGAACTTTACTAAAAAAAAATCCTAAAATTAAAAAATTAAATTTTATATGTTTAGATTATTTATATAACTTTAAATTTGAATTATTTGAAATTCAATCAATTTCAAATATTATAGAAAAAATTGACAAATTTGAGTTGGGCCTCGCTGTTGGTATTTGTAAAGCTAGGCAAAAAGATTAGCACTATAATGGCATCATTAAGGGTATAAGTTATTGGTACATGAGATGAATTCTGAGTAATATACAAATTTTATTACTTTAGAACTAACAGAAACTTTCTGTGGAAGAAGATATTTGTTCTCCCTCGTATTTAAAAATGGTAGCTCTTTCACTTTCTAAAAAAAATCATTACTTTTTTATGTCAAATAAATTTAGATTTGGAAATAACCCTCTTTAAATATTCATTTATTTTAGGTATAAATAGAAAAAATATCCACAAAATATTAAGTAAAATAATAATTAACAGTTTTGTTTTTCAAAAATATTTAATGCAATTCGAAACATGTATGTAATTATAGATTTACTATATTTTCACAATAAAATTAGGAAATAAGTTAATGTAAGATTTTATAAAATTTTAATTTAAATGACATAAATAATTCTCTTTTTTTGTTATATGTTTCATAATTATATGCAAATATATATATATATAAGAGCCAAGATCTACCAAAATTTGGTAACCAAAGTAATTCCAATTATCACAACACCATTATATGGTTGAAACTTGAAAGTGGAAAATGGCCATCTCTAAGTCTTTACCTTGTTGTCTTGTAGCTATGATTTTTAAAAATAATCCAACGTTAGTCTTTTCGTCAATGATACTGACGTGACAAATCACGTCAGCTGTGTTATGGTACACATAAGATACATGTGTCATGCTAAATTCACATCAAATTTTAATAAAATAAAATTAAACCATAACAAAGATAAATAAAAATAATTATAAGAGCCTAAGTTTCTTTTCTTTCTGTACTCTCTCTGTCTACACTACTTAAACAGCAACTGACGTTGACGTTGGTTTCATCTTTAGTGGTCTATCTCTCTCTTTCAAAGCAACAATGTAGCACAATGTATTGCCGTCTATATGATCCAACCCGGCTGAAATTTGGATTAGTCGATTGTCCGTATGACGTCGGATACCGGATGATTTAACTAAAAAAAAAAAAGCAACAATGTAGCACTCACCAGCTTAATTTTCTTTAATGGCTGCCCACAGGCCCTCCCAATCCCACATGAGCTGGACTTTCCTAGTAATTAATTAACACATTATTTATAGAGTATCTTAGAGTAGGAAGGCAAAGTAACGATTTGTTGTTGTTGTTGTTGTTTTGGTTGTGACACTATTCTGCAGTGAACTATAGAGAGTTGGTGAAAATTTTGGTAGTCAATGTTAACTCAGGGTTTATATTTAACAATTTTGAGGATAATTATATAATATTTCAAAATTTAAATTTAATTTATTTTCTTATATAGATAACAGTATTTTTTAAAGAAATAAAATCATAGAAAAATTACTTCATTTCTTGCAAGAACCTTATTAGTAAACTTTCCTTATTAACATCTAAGAGGATCTTACTGTTCCGAATAATTAGCTTCGAAAATTTTTGTTCCAGCAGAGATGATATTGAAAATCTAAATTCAACTCAAAATTAAGATGAAGCAATAGTTAGTTGAACAAATTGACTATTTAAAGAAGAGCAACAATACTTGTGAAGCAACAAACATACTCAAACTTTCGAAACATTTGAGCAGCATTTATATTTTTAAGAGTCATATCATTTTTATTGTGCCTTTGAAAGTGAAAACACTCTATCAAGAGAGAAATTGTCAATTGAAAACTTACTTTTGATTTTACATTTTATTCTTCTATGAGCTTTTAGAAGCTTGTTATACACTTTGAGTGTAGAAGCTTGGAGAACCTTGAAAAATATGTACTTGTGAGCTTGAAGGGCTTGTCAAATTACTACTTAGTTTTTATACTGAAACACTCAAGTTGGATATTTTTGGACTGGATGTAGGCTTGAGTTATTAGCCGAATCAGTATAAATCGATTGCATCCTTCTCTCTCTTCTCTTAAATTTAAAATTTTCGCATTATCTTGTATATGTGTGTGTTTATTTCAGCAAGAGGCTCCTTCCCTTTATAATAGCCTCCTTTTGTTTTCAACTTACAAAAGGCTCTTTTCAATTTTAACATGCACTTTCTATTTTAAATTGTTTTAAACAAAATTTTACATTTAGCAGGCTCTTGTCGTTTAACAAGCTTTTTATCGTTTAACAAGCTCTTTCTAAAGAATTCGTCTATTATTTCTCCATGTTTCATGCAAATAGTCTCGTATTGATGCACTAAAAGGCTAATCTATGTTTCTTTCCCTCATTCGTTCCTTCAAAATAACTTGAAGCTTGTCCCATAGTTCTTTTATTGTAGAACCGTATGATATCTTTTTGTAATCTTCTGAAGATAGTACACAGATAAGGTTGAAAAATATATTGATGAAGAAATGTGTTCTCTTATTTCATCATAAATGAACTGTACAAGATAAGGGTATTTATACTAAGAACTAGAGGAATGTTATTGGCTGTTGGAGGATTTGTACTGGAGAGGGCAGTTGCTGCAATGGTGAGGAGAGAGCGCTATGTACAGAGGAGCAGGAGAGCAAAAAATGGCGTGGGGACCTTCTGACATTGTGTCCCCTTGCAGGCTGTCTGTCTCTGGTCCGAAGGTGAGGTTGGTGTGAATATTAGCGTGAATAAAATGTAATCAGGTGAAGGTGAATGGAGCTAGGCGTCTAATGGGTATTGGGTTGTGGGCTACGTGGGTAAGCCCACTTTAACACCCCCTCCTCAAGTCGGAGCTCCGGAAATATTGACGGATCCGCACTTGACTTTTAGGGCATCAAACGCACGTGCGATGAGGGGCTTCATGAAGAGGTCCGCTAAATGTTGCCGGCTACGCACATGGTGGAGATCTAGGAAGCCTGAGTTTACTGCGTCCCGCACGAGGTGTAGGTCGATCTCTAGATATTTCGCGCGTTCATGGAAGACGGGATTCCGAGAGATGTAGATCGTGGCCTGATTATCACAGTGTAAAGGTATGGCATCGATTCTCTCCACTTGAAAACACCGTAACAAGTGATCGATCCACTTGAGTTCACACGTAGTGGAGGCTAAGCTGCGGTATTCTGCATCGGCTGAAGAACGACTGACCATTGTTTGTTTTTTTGTTTTCCAGGAGATGGGAGATCTGCCGAGGAAGACGCAGAAGCCAGTCAAGGACCGGCGGCTGAACGTACAACTAGCCCAATTCGCGTCGGAGTAAGCGGTAAGGCTCAGATCTGTATCGGAGGCGTAAAATACACCCTGGGTCTGTGTCCCTTTGAGGCACCTAAGAACGTGGGTGACTGCGTCCTAATGGGGCTTCCTCGATGACTGCATGAACTAACTAAGCTGTTGTGTGATGTAGGTGAGGTCGGGCCGGGTGAAGCTCAGATATTGGAGACGGCCGATGATGCGTCTGTATGATTCTGGATCTGGGAGCAAGTCCCCTTCATCTGTGGTAAGTTTCTGACTTGGGACTATGGGTGTGACGCAAGGTTTGCAGTCCAGTAGGTTAGTCTCGTGTAAGATGTCCCGTATATACTTGTGTTGGCTGAGTATTGTTCCTTTGTTCGACCGTGCAATCTCAACCCCTAGGAAGTATTTAGCATATCCTAGGTCTTTAACGGGGAATTCTTGGTTTAAGGCCTCACGGGTGGTGTTCAGTAGTTCCTCTCTTGCTCCAGTGAGAAGAAGATCATCCACGTATATGATAATTGCAACGAAATTGTTGCCCTACCCCTTAGTGTACAGGCAGTGATCCGCTTCAGTTTTGTCAAATCCCAACCCTTTCAGCTTTGTAGTTAATTCTTTATGCCATTGTCGTCCTGCTTGTTTGAGTCCATAGATGAACTTTAACAATCTACAGACCTCGCCTGCTTTAGCTTTCCCATAGCCTCGAGGTGGTAACATGTAAATCTCTTCCTCTAGGTTGCCATGTAGGTATGCGTCATTGATATCACACTGTATGATGAGCCATTTTCTGATTGTAGCCACAGCTAGAAAAGTTTTGATGGTCACAATTCTAGCCACCGGTGAGAAAACTTCTGAGTAATCCACACCTTCCCGTTGATTGAACCCTTTTGCCACTAGTCTGGATTTCAATTTGTCCACTGTGCCATCAAGGTTGTATTTCACTTTGTAAACCCACTTGGAGGCTATGGCTCGTTTTCCTTTAGGTAGAGTTGATAACACCCATGTCTGATTTGCTTCTAGGGCAGTAAGTTGATCTTGCATAGATTGTATCCAAGCTGGGGACTTGCTTGCTGTTTCATAAGATAGGGGTTCAAAAATGGAACATACATTACCTATGAATTCTTTATGATCTGGTGTATGTGTGAGCTGAAGATTTGATGTCTGGTCACCATGTACTTCTGCAGGTCCACAGATAGGCAAAGTGATGGCACCTGGAGCAAGGAAAGAAGTGGAAGGATGAGCCGATGCATGGTGGATATAATCTTCGAGGTATTTGGGTCTGGTATGTGTTCTTTGACTCCTTCGGATGTTGTCATTTGTGGTGTTGTCTTGGTTAATTTCAGTGTGCTGTTGGGGTGATGTGTTGGTGTTGTCTTGGTTGATTGCAGTGTGATGTTGGGGTGATGTTGTGGCTGTTGGGTATGTGTTTATGGTAGGCTGTGGGTCTGGTAGTTCTGGAATGTCATTGAAGCTATCTATGTGATCATGAGTGGGGTTGAATAGTGGCAGTGGAATCTGCTGATGGGTAGGCTGTAGATAAGCCAAAGGAAAGGTATCCTCATGGAAAGTCACATCTCTTGAGGAAAAGATCGTGCGGGTTTCCATATCCATGACCCTATAGGCTTTGTAATCGGGCATATATCCAAGGAAGATGCATTCGGATGCTCTAGGATCAAGTTTGGTTTTGTGGGGGGTCTTATTGAGAGCAAAGCATAGGCACCCGAAGGTCTTTAGGTGGTCATAGGTGGGTTTCTTATTATGCAGCTTCTCATAGGGGGTTTTCTATTGTAGAGCTTTAGTGGGGATACGGTTTAGGAGGTAAGTGGCAGTGAGGAGTGCTTCCCCCCAATAATATTTAGGCAAGTGGGCTTTGAACAATAAGGCTCTTGTGATTTGGGGTAGGTGTTTGTGCTTTATTTCGACTACCCCATTTTGTTGTGGGGTATATGGGTAGCTCTTTTGATGTGTGATCCCCATATCTGTAAAGTATTTGTTGCATTCACTGTTTAAGAATTCCCTCCTATTGGCTGTCTGTATTTTTAAGACCTTGGTCTCATATTGTTTCTCAATGGCTGTGATGAAGTGAGTTATAGTGGGCTGGGTACTGGATTTGTGCTTGATCAAAAAAGTCTAGGTGGCTCTGGAGAAATCATCCACAATTGTTAGGAAGAATTGTGAACCATCTAGAGTAGGTACTCTGTATGGTCCCCATAGGTCCATATGCAGAAGTTCAAAAGGTTTAATTGTATGAATTGTGTGTTTGGGAAAGGGTTTTCGGTACTGTTTTGCCATAGGACAGATCTGACAATTGGTTAAATGAAAATTTGAGAAACTAATTTCATTGATGTGTAGCATTTTCTCTTTGGAAACATGACCTAACCTATTGTGCCATACATTGAAGGGAATTGATGCATGCAGTGCTAGATTCTTGGTTGTGTAGAAGTCTAAGGGAGGCCCTCTCAAGGTTCCTGAGGGTAGAAGGTTTTCTGCACTCAGCTCATACAATCCACCTTTCGCCTTGATCGCTACCACCACATTGTTAGTCTGTAGGTCCTGCAAAAATAGCCCATTAGACACAAAAATAGCAGCAATGTTATTTTGTGTAGTTAACTTGTTCACAGACAGTAAGTTTTTTGAAAAAGTTTGGAACATGTAGAATTCCATCAAGTGTTATTTCATCCCCGATGGTAGTCTGGCATATGTGTTTTACTTGCTGTTTTGTACCATCTGGGAGTGTGACGGGTTCAAAGATGTGGTTTATTTCATGCCCATAACAGTGGTCTAGGTTGGTAACCATGTGAGATGAAGCTCCTGAATCGATCAGCCATGTGCATTTGTTATCAGCATTACAAGCATGTGTTTTGTTTGTGGTATTACCTGAGTAGTTAGCAAGTCTGCCCACTTTTACCTCTCCCGTGCCCTTTCCTTTAATTGCCTTGGAGATTTCTTGTTGTATGAAGGCTGCAAGATCTTGTGGGATGTATTCTGTTCTTTCAATGTACTCACCTGTCTCTTGCTGTGCCTCTGTAGGAGTGTTAGTGGCTGCAACAAAGTTGGCTTTGATCTTCTGCCCTGTCATCTCTTTGTATCAGTCGGGGACACCGTGGATCTTGAAGCATGTTTCTATGGTATGACCTGTTTTCCCACATTTGTCACAATATTTATCTTCCTTCTTGATGAGTTGTTTTTTGCCGATGTTGCTGTTGATTCTTCCTCCCCTCTTGGCATTTGTGTTAGACTGCCTTGCCATCATTGCTACACTTAGATTTTTATCATTGTTTGCATTCACTGTTTTCTGCCTTTCCACCGTTTGCATCATTGAAGCTCTATTTACCAGGGGTAGTGGCTCCATTAACATGATCTGATTAACCACATGCTCATAGTCCTCATTCAGGCCCATTAGAAACTGCACTAACCTGTGTGTATTCTCCTTATTTGATATCGCTTTGGCAACATCGCATGTGCATGTAGGCATCGGGTCTAGACTAGCCAAATCATCCCAAAACTTCTTTAACTTTGTGTAATAGGCAGAAACAGTGAGGTTACCTTGTTTGAAGAGGCTGATTTCTCTCTCTATTTGGTACAGCAATGGCCCATTGGCCTCTCCGAACCTTTCTCTTAATTCTTCCCAAAGTTCTCTAGTTGTGGAAAACAACAGGAAAGCGTCACTGAGTTCTTTGGCCATGGAGTTGAGTATCTATGATTTGACCATGGAGTCTGCCCTCCTCCATCTGGTGAGTAAGGCTGCGTCTTCTGTTGGCTGTGTGCAAGTTCCATCTACAAATAAAAGCTTGTCTTTGGCACATAGGGCAATCAACATTGATTTGCTCCAGGTTAAGTAGTTATTTCCATTGAGGAGGGTTGTGACTAATACAGCCCCAGGGTTTTTTGTATTTGTAATGGAATAGTGTTTCAAATCTGGGTTGGTATTAATTTCTGCTGTTTGAGACATGGTGTTAGGTAGGTTGTGTGTTGTGGATTAGACCTTTGGCTCTGATACCATGAAAAATATATTGATGAGGAAATGTGTTCTCTTATTTTATCATAAATGAACTGTACAAGATAAGGGTATTTATACTAAGAACTAGAGGAATGCTATTGGCTGTTGGAGGATTTGTACTGGAGAGGGCAGCTGCTGCAATGGTGAGGAGAGAGCGCTATGTACAGAGGAGCAGGAGAGCAAAAAATGGTGTGGGGACCTTCTGAAATTATGTCCCCTTGCAGGCTGTCTGTCTCTGGTCCGAAGGTGAGGTTGGTGTGAATATTGGCGTGAATAAAATGTAATCAGGTGAAGGTGAATGGAGCTAGGCGTCTAATGGGTATTGGGTTGTGGGCTACATCGGTAAGCCCACTTTAACAAAGGTGATGTCTTACTTTAGCATCCGACTGACCTGATGATGTTGAAGATCACGATGGCACAAAGGCTAGTCACAGCAATAAGTGAAGGGGCATCCAGCGAGGGAATCAAAGGAGAGATGCACGAATAGAAAGGAGAGGGAGAGAGATAGGGTTAAAGCTTTGGTATCATATTGGATAGAATGAGAACCCCTTGAGTAGGGTTCTTGTATATTTCTATATATATATATATATATATATAATTGTACAAGGAAGTATATATATACACACTATATATATTATATATATATTGTACAAGGAAGTATATATACACACACAAGAGATACACACATATAAATATAAAATATAAAATACTTTTATATATATTATCAATTTACCTTTAAAATGTATTATTTTTAGTAGGTATGTTTTGAAAAAGAAAACTTTTATTGGTATATGACGATAAGTTGCTATCTAAATTAGTTAATTTGTATCTTAACTAATCCATCTCCTCGAAATGATAAAAATTTATAGTTTATGTTGAATTTAGAAAATTTAAAGAATAAAATTTATCATCATTTTTCATAAAACAGTTGAATCATAAAATTAATACAATGAAGCTTTTTTATATGTTAGTTTGCTCAAAATAAATCAAAAATAGGTGCTTTGTATCGAAAATAAAAAATTGAAGACCTAATATTATTATGCTAACTAACCAATGAAAGATTGAGAAAATAAGCAAAACTAAACTCAATTCAATAATATCCCACATCCTTAGAACTTCAGCTCCAAAAAGAATAAAAGAAAAAAGGCAAGCAAGTTAGACACTCGCTACTCAATAGGAGTAAAGACTTTCTATCTTTAATACCAATATCTCACCACCCCCTTTAACATAAAAATGAACACTTAAAGCAGATAAGGTATTGTTTGCCAATAAGTCATAGCATGAAGTAAATTCTATGTGATTCATGAAACAAAATATCATTTCGTTAGACTTGAAATGAAAGAAAAACTCGTAAATTAAAAAAAAGGTAAGATGATGATATGTCATATATAAATTATTATTTAAATATTCAAGTTAAATATGAGGTTATTTTCAACTTTTCACTAAGTATAAAAAATTATCTTTTTTAAATTTGATTATTAAAAATTGCACGTCGAACATAAATTCTAAGAACTCTAAGAAAAGTAATCAACCAAGTCGGGGTCAAGCCCGTCGTGGCCCGTGGAAGGTAATGGGCCAAGTTGGGGTCAAACCCGTTGTGACCTGTGGCTCGACCCCCAGCCTGACGGGCCCAAGGTGGGCTGGGCCAACCCATCTCGACTTTTTTTTTTTAATTTCAAAAAACTACATCATTTTATCACTCTCCCGAGCCCATCCCATAGCCCAATCGAGCACCAGATCGTTGACTTCGAGTTGGACCATGTAGGGCCCGAGCCACAAATTAAATTGCGCACAAAAAAAATCAATACGTCAATTCACATTTCAAAACCATAGTTTTCAGCCCTTTTTTGGTGTTGCTTAAGAGAAGGGACATAACTGCATAATTTGAAAGATGCCACCTTTTAATCCAAGAAATGGATCCCACATTTATAATTATTGCTATATTACATTTTACTATGGTTAATATTTACAGTTATATATGGACATTCGAAATTCTGTTGAACAGACATATCAAAAGAAGTTATTGCTATTCGGTGTATTTGGTGATGATATGATTAGGACAAGCTTGAGAATGATGTGCAATTCTTATTAAAACGTCAATTTCAAGAAAACTAGATATGATTATGTTAATTTTTACTTGAACTGGTTGAAATGTTCTTTATAAGACAAAGCGTAATGAATGTGATTATGACAATTATTTCAACAATTATAATAGAACTTACTTCGTTGGTTGATTATACTTCATTCACATCAACTAATTTGGATTCAATCTTCTAAAGTAAGAATAAGTCAAATTTACTTTTTTAATAATCCAACATGTTGAACTCTAAAAGTGAAATTAAAATTTTCTTCATTTCATATTTCTTGGTTTATCATATATGAAAAAAAATTTAACAAAACATGAAGAATAAACGGTAAAAAACAATATAAGTTAAATCTTATGATTAGTGTTTTAACTGATCAACTTTTCGGTTTGGTTTTAAAATTTTCGATTTGATTAGGTTTAATAATTTTTGTTGTTAAAATATAATAAGTTTATTAATTAATCAGTTAACTTTCATAAACTAACTAGTTTTTATAAACAAGAATAAACCGATAATTTTTAATTAATAGTCTCTTTTTAATTAAACTTTAAATTTTTATTTTAGATAATATTTTTAAATCATTTTAAATTATTCAATTTTATTTAATCTTTAATTAGTTTTATGACAGCTTAATACCGAATGAACCATTTAATCCTTAAATCTCTTGTCTTATCGATTTAACTTCAAATCTGGTATTAAAAATATTGCTTATGATAGAAAAAGTTTGTTGAACTATCAACAAATGTACTGACCAAATTCTCATCAAAATAGCAATGAAAGATACAAATTTTTAAAAAGAGTCAAAGACTTAAAATTCAAGGGAAAAAAAGGTACCATGATATTGTCTTTCTATTGCTGATGAAGGTTGAAAATATGTTAGCAAGACAAAGACTTTGTCCATGAGAAAGTAATTTATAATTCCAAAAAACCCCAAAAAGAGTAATATATATCTGTCGTCCACTAAACGGACATCTAACCTAATCCCATAAATTCCACATAAGATAAACAAAAATTGAGAGTGCATGTCAACTAATGAGAGATATGTAAGTTTTAATATAGGCTTATGTCCAAGTACATAGATTCTATTCTTGACCATGCCATTAGTATGGATATCTATTAAAATGAAATTAATTACACCTTAACCTTTAAAAAATATAAATTTTAAAGTAGGTATTAATGATAGTTTAATGTATGTAAATATTATTTTCGATGAAAGGAATTAAAGAATGATCTCAAATGTCTTTTGACTAGTCCTTCGCTTCACTATATCATGCCTCTTTGTAGCTTCTTATCTTTACTAATATAATCCATCTTTTACAAATAAAAAATAAAAGGATTAGATGCATTATGGTTCATTATAATTGATACATACACAAAGAAAATGACAATCTCTCTTCTAAATGCTA
>JAOTAX010000196.1:2991948-3004585 GCA_025629825.1 Erythroxylum guanchezii | reverse complement strand
AAATAACATACAGAATAACTAATCACAGGTTTAGTTATTCCTACTCTTTCAAAAATAGTTAAAGATACTTTCCCCTGTCTTTTTCTATTCCGTGAAACGCAGAATAGGTAAAGACAATATTTCTTCCTCTTATTATTATTATTATTATTATTATTATTAATTTTCTTATAATAATTTATAATAATAATAATAATAATAATAAAGACTATAACGAATATTTTGATCTTTTTATTAGTTATTTCTTTGCATCTCAAATTTATGTTTTCAAACCAAACATTGGCATACATCATTATTAGAAATTTTTAGGAATAAACCAAACTAAGAAATATATATTTCATTATATTCCTCAATTATTCTATTTGTAAGAATAATTATTCCATTCCTTATCTATTCCAGCAGGTGAACCAAATATCCTGTTATGTCATAGTTAAAATGACATTGTATTGAAATTTTTTCTTAAAATTCTATTATTTTAAGTAAAAATCAAATTGTTGGAATCTTTTAGGTTAAACCTAAAACCACCTCCTTGGACCTCAATTCAGTATAAGGTCTAATTAACTCAAATATAACCCGTTAATTTTAGGTCGGACCGGGCGGAACTACCATCTTCATGCACTAGATTGAAGCTGGCAAATGTGAGTGATTATGTTCACTCACTTTTTTCCACTTGTATTGTATGGCTGAGATTGGAGTTTGGTCCCCTGAAGACACAAACAGTTTTTGCAGGAACAGTTAAGGAACCTTTCGGTTGTGGAGTTAATTTCTCCAACAAACACAAGAACCATTTGAAATGTCAAATAGTTCCACCACCACACAACCCCACTACTGTTTATATAATTATTAATTAGGTAATAGTACAAGAATAATTGTGCTAATTAATGATGGAAGAGTGTTAAGCTATTGATTGGGAGTAAAAGAACCAACAGCAAAACCACAACTTGTGGTTGGAAATGGCTTACCAATTTGCCTCCTATAAAGTAAGTACGAAAGGCAATTATTACCATTTCTTTGCTTAAAAGGTACAAATAAGGAATAAAAGATTTTCAATCATTATATTTTTTAAAAAACTTAATTTTTTAATTTTTATATTTAATTCAACTCTTTGATTTAAACAGAAATAATTAAATATAACATAAATTAATATATTATCATTATATATTTAAATCAAATTTAATTAATTTAAGTCGAGTTTAAGAAATAAGTTGATTACCATATTAATGATGTTTAATTAATCCATATATAATATTCATATTGCGTATTTTTCACCATTATTCTTTAACCGAAGTTTAAAAAAATAAATTTTTATCATCATCATTATCATCACACCCAGTCCGAAATTTTGCAATAAAATGAAGTCTGAGGGAGTCTGATAGTACGCAACCTTATCCCTACATAATAAAGAGGTTGTTTCTGATAGACCCTCATGCAGATGTGATAATAAAATAATGATGTAGAGTAAAGAGTAAAAAATTAAAACTGATTCGCTAACTAATTAAGTAAATAAAATTACAATAAATACATTTAAAACGGTATACCTGATGGTGTCCAGATCTGCTAAGAATAATTTTTTATAAAAATAACATTAGAAAGAATTTTTAATAAAAATTAAATATTAGAGATTTTTTTAATTAAATATTAATTAAAGAAGAAGTCTATTTCTTTTACCCTAATTTAAATTTATATCATAATTGAATTCGTACGAAACTTTAATATGAATTTTTAAATTTATTTATTGTCAATAATTTTAATATATTAAATTTTCATTACAAATTAATAAATACAAATGAAGCACTTAGCTTTTTCATTACACCATCTCCAACACTTAATGTCTTTTCCATTTTTGGTTCTTTTGCAACAACTTTAAACCGCATCCACAACCACCGTTCCCACCAACCTCTCTTCCCATACCTCATAAGTCTCACCAAGCACAATTCAGTCCTCACGTTTATAATATTCATATCTGAATATGATGTTAAGTCTCAATACAGCTTATTACGGAGCAAGCCAACAGATTCTTTGTTCTAGACGTTGCATATTTAAAATACTTGGCCCATGTTCTATGGTAATGAATCGAGAGCTTTTGTCTCCCAAAGATATGCTTTTTTCCAACTTCTGATACGTAGAATAAGCATACGAAGTCTCATGAATCATGATGTATGGTTGAGAAAATTCTTATATTAATTAAAACCCTTTTCTGATTATAATATTTCAAGTTGAGGAATAGGGTTAATTAGGCTGTAAAATTAAAATTTTAAATAAAATCATAATTTTAGATTAATTAAACCATTTTCTATAATATTTCAAATTAAGTATCTGCTTGGTTCAACTTTTGAAAAATGAAAAAATCCTTTTTTCTACTGTAAATTTTTTTTAATAATTGTTTGACTGTAAAATGAAAAATCACTTTTTTAGTAGATATAATTTTTTTGACAGTTAAAATACAGTTTTTTAAGAAGCTCAAATTTAGAGATTCTAAAAAAAATACTTTTTCAGATAGATTTTTTGATTTTATTTTTACTTATGCTATAGTCCATACAAAAGATTTGGTTAGATGTGTTTTCATTTATGTTTCATATAGTTTTAAATTATATAATAATTAATATATTGTGCTTTGCATATTTTTTCATATATTTTAAATAATTTTTATATACATAAATAATTTTTATTACAAAATAAAATATAGTTAAAATTAAAAGTATTTTTTATTTTTATGTTGTCAAATAGTCTAAAACTCTTTTAAAAAATTTCTTCTTTGAAAAGTTCTACTAACAAAAATTGTACTGACAAAAACTCTACTAATATAAGCTTATCCAAACAAACACTAAAAAATAGAGTCAATTTCTTGTTAATAAAACTCTTTTTTCGTTTTGGTAACCCGAGTTAATGAATAGGATTAACAAGATTGTAAGATTATAGATTATTTTTTATTGAAGATAAGAATATCTTATTAATTAAATCATTTGTTCATTTTAAATTAGAAATAAGAATTTCGTATTAATTAAATTTCTTTCATATTGTGAGATTATTTTTCATTGCAAATGAGAATTTTATATTAATTAAACCCTTTTTCTCATTATAATATCTCAAGTTGAGGAATATTGTAATGATAGTCCTAGCCTAGCTTGTTGGCTTTTGGACTTTGTATTCGTATAACTTGGACAAGCCACGAATCGTGAGATGCAAATCAACCACTACTACTGGCTCCCATACACAACCAAAAATCTTGTCGAAAATGGGTTGGGAATAAAATAATTAACCAACAATTTTGGAATGCCGGCAAATCGGCGACTATTAATAAAGTTTCCTAATTTTATATATTGCAAACTCCTCCGATTGGACAATTCCATTATCATGGTCATAAGGCATTATTGTTCGAATAATGCTACATAAAATAACACCCCATTTTCATATCTTAAAAATGATGATGTCTTGTGTTTATTAATGTTTTAAAAATTAGTCCTAAAGTTAAATTAATAATTAAAAATTAAGATTTAAAAATTCAATCATAATCAAATTATCATAAAATTAAAAAAATTTAAAATATGACTAAAACATACTAATAATTGAAAATGTTAAAATTTGAAGTTTTATTAATAATTATTTAGTTGAGTTATAATTTATTAATTTATTAGAAATATATAAATTATTATAGAAAAACAAGGAATAAAATAAAAACTCCAATATATATATCAAACTCAAAGTTGTGAAGCTACATACTCTATAATGACTTTGCTCTTGCAAATTGGAAATTCAGGAAGTGAGATCACCGAATTATCGGTTAGGGTACCTTTTTTTTTTTTTTTAAGAACATTGTTCTTCAAATGGCTTAAAATTCTAAAAATATGATTAAGAATTGACCTAAAGTTACCAACATTTGAAGTAAATTGTAAGCACACACGTAAGGCAAACGACGTCGCATCAGGATTCAGGATTCAGGACTCAGCCCATCCCTCTTTCAAGTCTTGCCGTGATCTTCTAATGAAGTGTTCGATCTTCGATTCAACGGCGATGATCAACTTCGTCGGAACTCCTGAAACCTCCGCTAATCTCCTCGTATTGTGCCACGCGGCAGTGGATTTGTCTCCGCTTAATCTTACTCCGGACCAAAACGACGCCGCTAGATACACTCTCAATGGCAACACCCTTCCAAATTTAACCCAACCCAAGCAGAAAGCTCGAGTCGCCGATGAAACCAGCGAATTACCATTCAGCCCAAGCTTTTTACACCAATTTACGAAAACACCCTCCGCTAACTTCACCACCTTCCCACCGGAAAATCTCCTCGGGAGCTTCCTACTCCTCTCTTCAGCGTCTCTGGTCACCGATTTCAAGGAAGAAACTTTCCGATAATGAGCTTGAGATTCGTTGCTCGAAATGCAAGCCAGCGATAAAGTAGAAGAACAAGAAGAAGAGCCAGAGATCGAGTCCAGTTCTCCTTCTCCTTCTCCTTCTCCTTCTCCCTCTTCTTCATCTTCTTCGTCGACAACACACTCTGACGAGCAGTCCCTGCACCGGAGCGGCTGGAGATAGGGTGATCGGGCACCGGAGAAGCAGTAACCCGTAAGAGCCTTGCACTCAAAGCAGATCAACCGGCGAATGTGACGAGCAACGAGGAAGTTAGCATCGTGAACGTTGAAGTCGCAGTCAGAGCAAAGAAACGCAGCGTCAGATTCGCAGTAGAGTCTGGCTTCTCGGTCGCAGAGCTCACAAACCCTAGCTTTAGCCTTCATTTTTCTGTATCAGAGACGGAGAGAAGAAGAGCTCACAAACCTCGTTTCCTTCGAACTTCTCAATGTTCTGTCCTAAGCATCTCTAGTCCATTAGTTTTCATATATATCATGATCACTTCACCGCTCTTATTAAAGTTTAATTTGTAAAAAAAAAAATCCACCAAATATCTTTTTATTTATTGGAATAACTTAAAATAATATCGAATTTACAATTTAAAACTAATTTGATTTTATCATAGCTAAAGAAAATAATCAAAATAAGTAAAGAGTTATTAATTATACGTAATTTTTAAAAAATCTTATAAATTATTTCAAAGCTCGAGTAATCAAAATAAGTAATATCTAATTATGTAATATTTTGTAATATTGAGCTTAAATCCAAAAATAATTACACAAATTGAGAATAGCGTGTTATAATCATAGTACTCTAGAAGTAGAAAAAGAGTAAAAAAATGAAATTCCAAGGACCACAAATTGCATTGAGTAAAGAAGAAGTTAATATTTTAAACAACATATGGGTGTGGTTGGCCTTGGGAAAAATATCTCTTCACACAAAACCACATGCCCAATCCTCCACCAAGAATTTTGGACAGACCCATAGGATTACCAACACGTGTCGTTATTTGACTACGTCGAATCATGTCCCGTGTATCTAATCATACAACGTGACTTCAAGTCCCCTCACCTCACTTGGGTTTGCTCGTCATTTTCTTCCCTATTTACCCCTCAACCCCATGAAAACGTTGAGGTGGCCATTTTCATCTAATTTAAAATAAAACAATTTCGTTTTATTTAATACTTAAAATTTATTCAATCAAAATACTTTTTAAATTTAATTGACTTTTTAGTGAATGCGAACTAAAATAAATTAAGTTTTTGAAATTTAATCAGACAGAATTAGATTCATTTGTGTATATATATATATATATATAATATTTAAAAATAGCCTCTTTATTAATAAAAATAAAATTGTATATTATTAAACTTTTTAAAATTTTATATTTTAATCAGACGTTTATTAAATTGTTTATATATATATATATATATGATAGACATGTTTATTTATTTATTAATAAAATGATCGTATAAAAGAAAATGATAATATTTTAATTGTATCATAGCTTAGTTAATAAAAAAAACATATTACTAAGAATTACTTGATCAAATAATTATAGTTTTATTCTCATTTTATGTAAATTTGATTTTAAAAAAAAGAGCTATTTTAACTTAATTAAATTAAAATAGAATTATATCGTTTAACTTTATATATATGTGTGATATAAATGAGGGTAAACTTTGGAGTAACTGATAAAATTATTTCTTTGTGATCAGAAGGTTTCGGTTCAAATAAAAAAAATATTTCTTTGTAAAATATAAAAGAAAGACTGCATATATTAATGACTCTTTTTTAACTTTCACAATACAATACAGAGAGCCTTATATACTAAAGTTTGCACTTATATATAAATGATTTTTTTATTTATAAATAATGATAACGATTTACTTGTGGTATATCTAAATTAATAATACATTAGTAAATTGGGGTGAAAGATTGATAGATTACTAATTTTACCTTTAGATTCAATTACAAATTACTTCATTTTATAATAATCATAAAAAATGGAAGAGCTACACATTAGTAAATATAACTGAACTGATAAGCAGGGTCATATGGGTAAATGGATCAAAAAGGAAATATGCCGCGTTGTGTAGAATTGAAGGGTAAGGACTAAGGAGAGGAAGCTTCAGAGCATAAAATTACTCGTACTTATTCGGGCCCACTTTTTACAATCAGTGACGTGGCAAGCCACAGACCGTTAAGATATAAATATCAATAATTCAATTCCAGAGCCATACATTGTATCAAAAAGGGGCGCAATGTAGCTCCGCAATGAAGCTCCACGTGGCAGGGTTGGAGGCGGCCGGAGCTGGTGGCTGGGAGGAGAGCACGCGGCGGTGTTGTTGTCAACGGTGGTTGTGATAGTTTTCTCCCACAAGTGGCTTCGGTGGAATGGCTTCGATGTGGACCCCAATGCTATATTTATTTACTCACACTCGTTGAATGTTAACTGTTAAGGCTTCTTTGTGGACCCCAATGTTATATTTATTTACTCACACTCGTTGAATGTTAATTGGGGCTAGCTTTGAGTGTTAATCCTAACTTTTCGAGTTTTGATATTCAAACTTTTACGTTGTAAGGTAAGAATATGACATTAATACTTGGCCTATCTCCACTCTTCAAGTTTTATTTTGAAAATTTGCTACATTTCTTCGTAACGAATAAAGTCAAAGTCAATATATTTGGTTAATAAAGCTTTCTGCTTTGCAAGAAATTGAGGAGGGTTATAATGTATGCAGTCTTCCTTCTGTAATTTTACAAAAAGATTGTTTTCGTAAATTGAACATATGATCAAAAGGTTACAAAGGAATAATTTTACCAATTTTTCATAAATAAAATCTTTATCTTATCACGAATAAAGAGTAATTCTTTTTAAGGTTATATTTAACGAGTCTCCTAAAGATGGTCTAGTTAGTACAGTGAGAAGTATGAGACTAAAAAGTTTTGTGTTTGAATCTTTCTACCTTTGTTTTTTCGATCGAGCCTATCGTACAAAGTTTGTCTAGCGCGAAGTACCCGATTGACGTGATTTGCAAGCTATTGCGTCAATCTGGAGGTTTACTGGAGCTGTTTGTTTCCATTTTTTTCTGTTTTTTGTTGTCGTTTTTGTAAAAAGAAAAACAGTTTAGTAAAACGTGTTTGTCTAACTCTATTGCGATTTTTTGTTTTTGAAAATAAAAAACCACAACAGTTTTACAACAACTAGGAAATAGCGTTTCTTTGAATTTTGACACCATGTTTTCTTCGACAGAAAAACAACATATCCATGTTTTTTATATGTATTATTTTAATTTAATTATTAATTTTTTAAAATTTGCATAATCTTTAAGTTAATAAAATTTTATAAATTTCAAAAATATTTTAATTAATTTAAAAATACAATTAATTAATTTTTAAATTTTGTATAAATCTTTATATTAATAAAATTTTATATAATTTAAAAATATTTTAATTAATTTAAAAATAAAATTAATTAATTTAAGAATCAATTAATTTAAAAATACAATATATTATATTAGAAATTATTAATATAAGAGTATGGTTACAAAAATAGAAATAGGAGGATAAAACTAAAAATATTTTTATTTTCAATTTTTTATTACAAATTTCAACCAAATAGGTTTATTTTCAGTTTGATATTAGAAATCTCAACCAAACAGGTTTTTGTCCTTTTCATTAAAAAAACAAAAACTAAAAACTAAAAACTAAAACTAAAAACCGCAACAGAAAAACAGAAGTGAAACCAAACGGCCCCTAGAGTGTATCTAAAATATAGCGACTGAGGGTTAAAAAATATATATAACAATTAAGAAAACTATTTAAGATATATATTGTGAACACACACAACTTAATTATTCTTTATTTATATATATATATATCTAAAAAAACCTAATATTAAGTGGAGACACAAACTAATCCTTATAATGACATGTTTCTAGACATGTTTCGAGCAGCCTTATTTAACATTCGAATTGGAGATTGTGGACTTCAGGATTTAGGTTGTCAGGGAGCGCCATACACTTTTGTGCGGAAGAGCCATGGTATGTTTACTACTCATGTACGACTGGATAGGGCTCTTAGCAATGTGTCTTGGCATACCCTATTCCTGGACGCCTCCATATCTCATCTCCCATGCATTGTGTCTGATCATAATCCTCTCCTACTCAAGTTCCAGCAATTTATTCCACCACCTACGTCGCGGCCATTCCATTTTCAGGCTGCCTGGCTCCTCCATCAAGACTTCCCAAACCTTGTCAGGGTAGCGTGGGCTCCGCACTAACATTGTGTCCCGGAGGCAACTCGAGTGGTGACACTAGCTGCCCAAGAATTTAATTCTAATGTCTTTGGCAATATCTTCCGCAGAAAGTGAATTCTGTTGGCTCGCCTCAAGGGTGTTCAGTCCTATTTGTGTCATCGTCATTCTCCCTTCTTTGTGAACCTTGAAGCCCAATTGACTGATATAATACCGCACTGTGCTGTGCTAGGAGGAATTATTTTGGTTTCAGAAGTCGCGAATACAATGGCTCCAGGAAGGGGACAGGGCCACGACCTTCTTCCATGCCACCACCCTTGCACGCAGGAAAAAAACTGGAGAGATAAATTATGTCTCAGGACGGGTGCCTGGACCATGGACCCAAATATTATTGAAGGAGAAGTTCTTTCTTTTTTCCAGGACCTTTTCTGCACCACCAAACCCACACCGAGGGAATGGCATTTGGGGGCTCATGGTGTTCTCCCGGAGGAGGCTTGTGCCGCCCTCCTTAAGCCAGTGGATCCTGTAGAGGTCCTTCGGGCAGTCCATTCTATGAAGCCCTATAAAAGTCCAGGCTCTGATGGCCTCCAACCTCTATTCTATCAATCCTTTTGGCAGGAGGTGGGTGGATCTGTCGTTCGTATGGTACAGACTGCTTTTGCTATAGGTGAGGTGCCCCCGTAAATTTCTGATACACTCCTCGTGCTTATTCCGAAGACGGACAACCAGTTGAATATGAATCAATACCGCCAGATTAGTTTGTATAATGTAATATACAAAATCTTGACCAAGGTCATAGTTAACCGGGTCAGGCCCTTTCTCGCAACTCTGATACACCCAGCCCAAGCAGCTTTTATTGCCCAAGCAGCTTTTATTCCAGGATGTAAAGCCTCGAACAACATTTTTATTGCTCAGGAGACCATCCACATGACCAGGAGTTTAAGGGAAGGCGGTATGGCGATGAAAATTGATTTAGCCAAAGCATATGATCGAGTCAATTGGGCCTTCCTTTGACAAGTGCTTCTGGACTTTAGCTTCCCGCTTATCTTGGTTAATCTGATTATGGGTTGTGTCTTCAGCTCCAGGCTTTCCGTCCTATGGAATGACAAACGAATTCCAACATTCCAGCCCACCCGAGGTCTTCGACAAGGGGATCGACTATTCCCTTATCTGTTCGTCCTCTGTATGGAGAAGCTCTCGGGGTGGATCACCAGGTAGGTTGATGATCGCCATTGGCAGCCCATTCATCCGTCGGTTCATAGACCTAACATCTCACATCTCCTTTTTGCCGATGATGTCCTCCTTTTTGCCCATGCTTCGAGGAGCCAGGCTCGACTCATGCGCCGCACTATGACCGAGTTTTGTCGCATTTCTGGCATGCAGGTAAACAATGACAAATCTAAAGTCTTTTTATCTAGCTGGGTTGGACGGCGGAAACGGGCCAGAATCTTCGCTGCCTTGGACATCCACCCCTCCCAATGTTTGGAGTCCTACCTTAATGTTCCTCTGTACACCCAGCAGAGGAATAAACATGATTACATTGACATCATAGACAAGAACAAGTCTCGCTTGGTGGGCTGGAAAGGTCGGCTCTTGAACAAAGCGGGCCGCACGACATTGATCCAGGATACTATCTCTTCTATTCATATATATGCTATGCAGTCTACTTGGCTTCCCAGGGCAGTGTGTGATGAGATTGACAAACTAGCGAGGGCTTTTCTGTGGGGCCGCCCAAGAGATAGCAAAGGCCTTCCCCTTCTTCCCTAGCATACGGTGACCACGCCGAAAGCATGTGGGGGATTAGGGCTTAGGCGAGCCTGCGAATCCAATACAACACTTTTGGAAAAGATGTGTTGGGACCTCTATATCGAGAGGCCTAGTTTATGGGTATAGGTACTCCGCTATAAATATTTAACTGGCCAGGATCTCGTGGATTATACTCCTCCGTCGACTGTGTCAGTGGCTTAGAAAGGCCTCCTTAACGCTATGCTCATCCTTAAGGATAGGTATGGATGACGACTAGGTGATTGCACTGATATTCGTTTTTGGCATGACAAATGGCTCTTTGATGGAACATTGGCGTCAGTAGTCAACTATATTCCATCATCTCTACGTGACCTTCGGGTTGGTGACCTCACATCCCCCCAAACTGGATGGGATTTGACTCATATTACAGGTCTACTCCCACCAGAGTACTGTGACCGTATCAGGGCCCTCCTGCGTCCCCTCCCCCATCATGCCCCTGATCCTCGTATTTGGTTTGATAGCTCTACCGATGTCTACACCTCTCGGGTCGGGTATGATTTTATCACCAGGATACCGTCTATTGATGGGCCGAGTGGTTGGAGCTGGATTTGGAGGTTAAGAGTAGCACAGAAACATAAGCTTTTCTTATGGTTAGCCACTTGGAATCGCCTCCCCACAAACGAAATGCGATATGAGCGGAGCCTTTGTTCCTCTCCCTTGTGTAGCCGATGTGGAACGTACCAGGAAATTGTCCTTCACCTACTCCGGGATTGTCCTTATTCCAAGCAACTTTGGGACTTAGACCTGCACCCACGACTGACTCTTTTTTATCAAGAGCAGCTCCCCTTTGTGTGGCTTAAGGCCAACTGTGTTACTTCCGATGGGTCCATTCATAGCCTAGGTAGATTCCTTATCACTTGTTGGGTCATATGGCGCACCAGGAACAAGTTAGTCATCGAGGGCGAACCCACCAACCTGCTCGCATAGCTAAAGCAGGTACGCATGTTATTTTGCGACTATATTGTTGCCTTTGACGTTGCGCAACTAGAGCAGTCTCCCCCTGCCTCCACGCCTGGTAACATGGGCTTCTCCGCCGGTTGGATGGCTTAAACTCAATGTCGGCGGGACATCCAGGCCAGGCCGGGATAGGAAGCTTACTTAGGGATAGTAATGGTGTGTGGATAGCGGGCTTTTCCTGTGGGGTCGGGATCACCAATATATTGGCTGCGGAACTCAGGGCCCTCAGCTATGGGCTTGCTTTCAGCAGCGCCTACCTTTGGGAAGGTCTTCTGGCCGAGTCTGATTCCATGGAAGCGATGCGGTGTCTCTCCCTTCCTTCTAATGTTCTGATCTTCCATCCTCTGGCTAATCTCATTTCGGATATCAACTCTCATCTGCTCAGGATTACCCACTATAACCTCACCCATGCTTTTAAAGAAGGAAATTAGTGCAAAGATTTTTAGCCCGCTTGGGATCGGCAAGAGCAACTATAGAGGGCATCTGGCTTACCCCCCCTCCTGCCCTCAGTCACCACTTGCGCGCTGATGTGCAAGGGGTTATGTTTAGTCGTTAATGTATTGATTGTTTCTCTGCTGTAACAAAAAAAAAAGGTCTTTTACTAGCTAGATATTCTAACTAGGGTATCAGTTAGTCGATTCCTTAACCAGGCACGAAGTTACCTTTTTATAACTTTTGAAACAATCCGTCGACTAACTTGTTATAACCCTCCTACTACTTATTGCATGACAATTGGACTCGAGGTTAGCTTATTTAACTCAAAGTTAACAGGCCAAGCCTTAATTGACTAGTTAAATCTAGTGTCGAACTTGGGCTTAGGCTACTGCTGTCGATGCCCGGGCTGGACCAAGGCTCCACGATCAATTACAAAATGACATTATTTGAAATTTTAAAAAAAAATATAATAAGTATGGGCTACATTAAGAAGCAAAGTTATCAATTTTTATTGATTAATTGTAAGCACAATAAAAATAACCCAGTAAAAATCTTGCTAATATAAAAGAGATCCAATAATACACAGTCTTAATTAGTTAAAAGACTACTTCAAAACATTGTGTGCATGTTTATTAGCCATAAGCACTTGTTATACATGGCAATACAATATCAACACTTATTATGCAACAAATTGACCAAGAATAACAACTGTTTTGTGTTGATTGTCCAGATATGACGTAATTTGGCTACTTAAATAAGTATTAGATGATTAATGTCAAAAGGGTAAGTGTCAAATGGTGATTGTGCATTATAAGATCTTCTAGCAAACATTAGATT
>JAOTAX010000196.1:2953077-2967937 GCA_025629825.1 Erythroxylum guanchezii | reverse complement strand
TCTTTGCTGATAAGTCTTCAGCGACCTGCCTGGCATACCTCTTTCTTCCTCTGACGGTGGACCCTCCTGCTGCACTACCACCAGAAATCATGTTTATGACTCTAACCGGTCGGTCATCCTGCTGTCCGGTATTTCTGTCACCTCTTTCCCTGGACTGTCCTCTAGGTCGCGTCGGTCGTCTGAATTCCTGTTCTGCCCCACTCCATTGTTTGTGTCATTTTGCTTCCAAGGCTTTCGCCAGTTGTCAGACTGATCACTCCTACCCTCATTATCTCGTTCGGCATTTGTACCGTACTTCAAAAATCTACCTAGCCTTTCCCTTTGGATAAGGAATTCAATTTCTCGCTTTAAGTCCCAACAATCCTCCAGGTCATGACCTACATCTCTATAGAAACGACAATATAAAGCAGAATCCCTTTTTTTAGGGGAGTTTTCAACTTACTAGGTTCTCGGAGGGATTCCCCTTCTGCTCTCATGGCTGCCAGTACTTCCGCATACCACCTGTTGAGCGGGGTGAAGGATTCTCGTCGTTGGTCCTTTCGGTCGGTCAGCTTCCTCCAGCTTGACTGATACTTCTGTCTCTTGTGTGAATCATCTGTTCTGCCATTTGGCCAACTGTCATCTGCCCTACGTTTTGTGTTTTTCAACACTTCCTCGAGCTGGATATACTTATCCGCCCGATTTCTTAACTCTTGAATAGACTTGGGCTGATCAAGGGCCAATGACTTCTTGAACTCTTCATCCCTTGTGTTGCTCATAAGGGCAGCCAACATGGACGAGCAGGTGAGGTCGGGGACTTCAACAGCTTCATTGTTAAACCGAGTGATGAACTCCCGTAAACTTTCATTCCTTCCTTGGGTCAACTGCATCACTTCCAAGGCAGTCTTCTGTGGCCATTTACTTGTAGCAAATTGGTTGAGGAATAGCAGCTTAAAATCCTCAAAACAAGTGATGCAACGTGGGGGTAAACTGTTGAACCATCGTCGGGCTCCTTCTTGAAAGGCTGTACAGAAAGCCTTACATTGAATGGCATCGGGGATGCAATGCAGGTTTATCATCGATTGCAAGTATTGAAGATAGTCGAGGGGATCGGTCTTTCCGGTGTATTTTTCAGGCATTGGTATCTTAGTGCCGACCGCTGGAAGACTATCTAGGATCTCCGGAATGAAAGGAGAGCTGTATTACGTTGATGGCTAATCCGGACGGGAATTCATGGCCATATTGATTCGATCGTCCACGAGTTTTTCAAGAGTGTCAGCAGAATGGCGATCGGCCATCATACCCATCTGTCGAGCGGGGGTTTGTTGCTGTTCCGTCTGATATTGTAAGATTTGGCGAATCAGTAGATCGGCCGCTTCCTCTATTTGTCCTTGGGTGAGGGAGATTTGTTGTAGAGCAGGAGGGTTTGTGTCTAGGGGGTGTTGGATGTGAGGGTGTGAATTGTTTCCAGCGTTATCCTCTAGGGCTACGCTCTACTCTTCTTGATCTCGGTTTTGGGGTGATGGTTGATCATTCGGATGCGAAGATTGTGTTTGGTTATTTGCATTTAATGGGCGTAGCTCGTCTATGCTAGGGTTTTGGGTGATGGGTGGAGAACGGATCTGGGAATCATGATGCGTCGGTGGAAGGGCGGCAGGTAATCGTAAGCCCATTCGTTGTAGAGTAAGTGCTGCGACAGTGGCTACATCAGGATTTGTTGCTGCTGCCTGACTTATCTGAGTGCTTCTGGACGTGGTGCCCAGACGCCTGGCCCACGGTGGGCGCCAACTGGTTCGGTCTGATTTTGCTGAGGCTGGGCGCCGTTGTTTGGATCCATGAGTTCAGTTAACTTTAACTAGGAAATACCTGCAAAGACAATAGAAGGCACACTGGGGGTTGATCGCCGACAGGCCCCTCCGATGCCTAAGTCAGTTTTTCAGTAATAGTGGTTATGGCTATGAATAGAGAGTATTAGGGTTTTTGGTATCATACCTATGTCATGATGAGATAGTGAACTTATATAGTGAATACCTGCCGGACTTAGCTCATCATCTGGGAATGGGTCGATCGGCGCACATGTCATTCTAGGTTTAGGACTGGGCCTAGCACGACCGACCCAACCAATGCATTTTCTAGGAATACCTTCACAGAATACACATTCTTTGGGGCGTTATAGCTAGAAAGTTGAGATTGTGCCATTGTACCGTATCTTGAAATAAAACCTTCAATCCCAACCACTCTAGCTCGACTTAACTGACTGAGCTGTAAACTGTAATAAGTTAAAGGAATACATAACCAAAATGAAGACTTTAAAGGGTAAGTGGTTAATGCTCACAAGGGAAGACATAGCCGGTGATCTCCACATTGCGGAGGACTGCGAATAAAGCCGGTGCGGAACTTAAACAGGCAAATTTCCTTGCTGATACCATCAAAGAAAGAAACCATTCAAATAGAATGAACTTATTCTCATCTGTATGATCCAAAGGCAGAGCATAAACTAATCAAAGATACAAACTTGCAAGCGAATTGGGCTCTTCAACGGCACACCCAACTCAACGTTTCAGCTTTATACTTATCATCGTTCACTCACATAAAAAGAGCTAAACTTGAGCTACAATAACACAAAAAGGGCATAAACAAAACACAACCCAATACCTTAATGAGAAAAAGGTGAGAGCTTGGAGCTCGAGATTGGCACAAAAAACAAGAATTGCGACTTGGGCATTTTAGTTGGTGGTGGCATGTAGGAATTGGTTTCAGGAACCATAAGAGCTGAAACAGTAGAAAATGGAGGTATTGCTATCAATGAAATTAGGTAATGTTTATTTGCTTCAATGTATTTTGTAATTAAAAATCGTTTTTCTAACAAATTAAGATAAACAATCACTTTATAATTAAAATTTTAAGAATAAAAATTGATAGTTAATTTGAGTAATAATTAGTAGATATAGCAGTGTGCGGGCTAGGCATTTCAAGTCCATACTTTTTTATTTTTTAGAAAAGCAAAAAATTAATGAATCCATAAAACAATGTCCCGTTTTGCCATCCTTAAAAATTAAATATTATATCAAATTGCATAATTAAGAAAAGAATTTCGTCAAAATTTAGTAACAGATACATCAATAAAATAAACTTGAAATTTAAAACTATAATAATTTATTTATTTGAATGAGATGAGTGTGTTTCAAAATAAATTTTATTAACTGACATAATTATACATAGTTTAGAATTTTCCTAATATATTTTTCTATTTTAATACAATGGATTATAAGTAAAAATAAATGTCTAATTACTAAACTTATCTTTTAGCAGTAAAAAACAAAATTTTAAAAATGATTTCAGTTTTTGGCGTTTTTTTACTGCCCCCTGCTCGGCCTGCTCATCGTCGTCCCACTCGTAGGGGTACAAGTTGCCATTTTCCCCTTCCACATAGTAGCTCCAGTTGCCATTTCCCAAGTCCACATGGTAGCCGTAGTAGCCATTTCCATAGTCCACAGGGTAGCCGTAGCCCCAGTTGCCATTTCCCAAGTCTAAACAGTTGCCATTTGACATTGACACAGAACTGTATGGAACCGTAGTGCCTCCAACGCCAACTCCATTTGTATTGTTTCCACCACCACAAGCAAAGGTACTGCTAGACATTGGCCATCCTTCTTGGGTCACAGGATTGGTTGGAACAATGGTGCTTCCAAGACCATACGGATCGCCTACATAGTGGTATGAGATGGGCGGTGAAGGATGTGAACTTGAGGTCTCTGATCCCTGACCCGAATGTGACTCGGAAGGCTTCCCTCCAACTTCGACCTCTATTGACATTAAAACTGTATTCAAGTCCTCAACGTGTATACCTTGACGTGTTGAGATGGTCCATCTTGAACCATTTCCCTGCTGTTGTTGAATGTTTGAGCAATCTTCCAGCTTCCTTGATGATATTTCTGGGGGCTTTCTGCCTAGAATTTCCAATACATCATTCACAATTTGCAACGTAACATCAACCTCCGGGCTGCAAAAGTATGAAGGTAGTGAAAAATAAATTCCATCTCCACAGTATCTGTTACCGAATCATAGAATTAGTAATTATACCTCGTCTTCTTCACGCTTCTCCCAGACAGGCAACCAGCAGCCGCCATGGCAGCTCTCCATAGTGGTACTTTACTGCGGCTTCCATAGTCACTCTCATGTTTAGCAAAGTCTTCAGCGAAAACCCCACTTTGGTTTCTAACATCTGAAGCAGTCACATGGTAGAAGACAGGTATAACTTTTTGTCTGAGCATAGGATTTTCTCTGCACTCCATAAGCTTCACAAGTTCGTCCAAGCTCCATTCGGAAGAACCATAACCTTCAGAGAAAATAGTTAAGGATACCTTGGAATCTTGGATTGCGTCCATAAGTGCTGACTTAATATGCTCGCCCCTTCTAAGTTTGTAATCGACGAAAATATTGAGAGATGCATAAGTAAGAGCTTTGATCAAATAGCCGAGGAAATTGAAACGGACGTCTTCACCCCTGAAATTCAGGAAGACGTCATATTTCTGAGAACCTTGAGAAGATACTGAGGAGGAGGAAGCCATAGTAAGAAGCAGATTGTAAGTAAGTCACAATAAGAAAGCCAATACGTGCATGTATATATAAGCTATATATAAGCAAAAGAAGTTGCTTTGCACGTTGATTTTCTCCGAAAATCTCTTCCATTTAGAGATAAATTCCGACTAGACTTAAATTTAAAAAAAACAAATAATATTAGAATCATATTTTACTCAATTATCTTAGTTATATTTGTGTAAGTTTATATAATTATTAATTTATGATATTAATGAGACCTTATATTTATATAAGGATATTTTGAAAATATATTATCTTATTATTTTATTAAAATTTGTTAGATTTTTAATTGGCCCAAGTCAAAATTGGAGAAAAATATTATCTTAAAAAATTTATTAATTTGTCAAATATCAATTTAAAAAGGTTCTACTATAATTGTAATTGGGTTGGGTAAGAGAAAGGATGAAAAAAAGCACTCAAGTGAGACGGAGTAAAAGTCTACGAAGGAAAATATACAGAAAGATCCAACTAACGGTTGAAGTTATCCGACTTCTGACGGTTGAACTCTCTTTTACGGTCCTTCTGTACCTCAGGAAACTTTAAGTGGTCACATTGAATTCAACCAATAGAAAGAGTTATATTATAGAAAAAGGAGTAAATATAATGAATAAAACGATATTGGCTTGGCTTCCAGAGCTTAGAAAATTCCAAGGCTTCGGTAGCTTACAATTAATAAACATTATTGTGAACTGTAGTAGCTGCTTTCGGCTTTTTAGGATTACGCGTCTTCTTAAAATCACAGTTAGGATCCCCCCAATTCCGATTATATGCTAATAAATAAATATGTCTTTTCTATTAATTAATAAAGAGCCGTTCAGGCATGACAATTTAGTATAAATGTGGTCAGGTTTGACCCAGCTCGAAGTCAAATCTGGCCAAGCCCAAGCCACGGGCTCAGCTCTCTAAGTAAAGGGATATGGCCGAGAAAGAAAAAGCTTCAAAGAATCTCTCCATGTGTTTCCTGAGCTTGCAACTCAAAACGAATTTTCCACGAAATTAAAAACTTTTCCAGGAATGTTTTGAGGAGAAGGATCAACCCTCTTGAACCTTGATTTAATGCTAACATTATCTTTCTCCATTATGCCAAATAAAGACTTCTGCTTTCCGTTGACCCTTGACAACAATATCAAGGAAGACACTAATAGTGCCACCACCGGCAAGACTGGTGCTTGTTTAGAACCCATTTTATCAAACAAATTTGGCTTTCGGCGTGTTCATCATTCTCATTCTCGCAGCTTTCCCTTCTCTAATCCCTTCAAACGGTTTGCTGTGTTGGGTTTGGTTCCCCTGGAGAATGATCAGAAGCAACAGAATTGGCATCTCCAGCATTTATCCTGCTACACTCCCAAAAATTATTAAACGATAATTATCCAAATCGTTCCTAAATCATAATATTAATCATCAAATTCTTCATTAGTTTTAAAAGAGAAGATTGTTTGTCAAAAATAAAAATATCCTATACAACACAACTATTCAACCTGTCTCATTCAAAAATATATGCAATCAAATGATTTTTACTTAATTAATCTGCTCTTTCCACTGAAACTTCACTTTGTTAGACTCGTACATTGGGATTATCGACAATCTCTTGAACTCCTAAAAAAAGTAATGGCAACAGGTGAGCTTCCTACTCGGTAAGGTACTGATCGTACTCTTAAAATCAAATAACTCAATAAATAATTATAACACTTAATCAAGAAATTAAAACATACAGATAATATGAATATACATAACATTACTCAATTTAATCCGGACAATTCCCAAGACTTAGGATATTCCGGTACCACTCCGGTATCTAGCCATTAGTACAGAACATCCCCGATACTCAGGATGCCTCGGTATCTACTCCATGGACAGATACCAAGCCACCACTCGCTCATCTTTAAACAACCTATCAATCTATGACTATCAAATGTAGCCTATCCTAAGCAAGTCACTAATTTTCGATTTTCACCAATTATTCACAACATATTATCAACCAAACTCTATTTAATTTGTCGAATTAAAAATCAATACACCTCAATATAATAACAAAATATAAACATAAAACACCTTGTAATTCATGCATGAAACCATTAATCATTAGTTTAATTAATGATTAATTCAAAATATAATTTATTAATAACAAGATAGTACTCTATTTTAAGAGTAAAGTCTAAGGTTATCCTTATCTCAATTTTGGACTCATCTAATTTATAGTTCAATTTACTCCTTAATCGGATCGTCGAACCTAGGCATTACAAAATTTTATTAGGCTAATTTACAAAAAAATTCAACTCAACTACACTTAATAATCCAACATTATTCTCTTTTCTAATTTATTCTTAATTATAAAAATAATACCCTTATTAACCTAACCACCATAATTATTAAAATACTCTTAACTAATTAAAAGTCCTATTTTACTCTCATTCATTTCAATTAATACCCAAAATGCCCTTCTTAGAAGTAAATTCTAGATTTACCCCTTCACTCTTTGCATTTCCCATTATGCCCTTTCATGCAAATTAAATTTTCAAAAGATACTATCTTTTTTACCCTCTCCTCTTCTCTTATCTCCTGTTCTTTTATCATTTTCCAGCCACATTTTTTCCATTTTTATCCCTTCATGCAACTTTAATTATTGTCCCAAATAACCACAACATGCAATCCAACTATAAACTAGTATAGGATGATCAAAGTCACAAAAAAAGACAAAATATAGTTGCTGGAATTTTTACTTAAGTGTAAGAGATTTTGGGGTTGTTAACTATCACAAGTTCCTCTATTTTTTTTTGCAAAATAAACCAATAAGGGAACCTATGAGGGAAGTGTTACATGCAGATGAAAGAAGGTGTTTTTAGACACACTTACCAGTTGGGAAATGAAGAGAAAGATGAAGAAAGGAGGTGGTTATCATTAGTCTATCTCTATTTTTCCAATTGCTGGTTTTTTATATGTGTTTAATGGAAAATGGGTTGGGTTGTTGGGTAAATTTTATGATGGTCTTTACAGATATCCCTCTCTTAAAAGAATTTCGTCCTTAAAATTAAATTACGTACTTAAGAATTTAAATAAATGAGGATACTGACGTTGAACTTAATCCTCTACCTCCCAAGTCGCCTCTCTTGGAAAACAATGATGACTCCACAAAACTCGCACTGTCAAAATCTCCCTCCTCCTTAATTTCCTAATTTGTCTATCTAATATCTCCATTGGCTCCTCCTTATCAGTCATCTCATTTGTAATTTCGATCTCAAGCCTCGATATAACATAACTAGGATTTGATCAGTACCGTCTCAACATTGACACACGGAACACATCATGAATCTGTTATAACCCTGGTGGTAATGCTATCTGTAAGCTAATGACCTTACACGTTGTACAATTTTATATGGCCTGATATATCTCAGACTCAACTTCCCTCTCCTACCAATCCTCAAAATTCCCCTCCGAGGTAATACCCAAACAAATATCATGCCTCCAACATTGTACTTCACTCTTGATGATGCTGATCGACATACTTCTTTTGCCGATCTTGAGCTGCCTTCAAGCATTGCCTTACCATCCCTATTCTCTCCATTGTCTCTTGAACCAACTTTGGTCCCTCTAACAATTTAGCATCCTCGATATCCTAACATATCAGAACTTTACACCGCCTTCCATATAATGCCTCAAATGGTGTCGTACCGATGTTAGAGTGATAACTATTATTATAAACAAACTCCATCAAAGATAGATATCTATCCCAATCACCCTCAAAGTTCAGAACACATGCTCTTTTCATATTCTCCAATGTTTGAATCGTACACTTTAATTGTGCATCCGACTGAGGGTGCAATGCAGTACTAAAATTCAACCTAATCCCTAAAGGTGTCTTTAAACTCCTCCAAAATCCAGAAGTAAACCATGGATCTCGATCTGATACAATAGACACTGGGACCCCGTGTAACCTCACAATCTCATTAACATACAACTTGGCTAACTTGTCCAATGAGTTTGTTTGTTGTACAGGTAAGAAATGAAATGATTCAGTCAACCTATCCACAATCACCTAAACTGAATTATGTTTACGTCTGGTCGTCGATAATGCTACCACGAAATCCATCAAAATTTTCTCCCACTTTCATGAAGAAATGACTAAGGGTCTTAATTTTCCTGCTGGTGCTTGATGCTCTGCCTTGACCTATTGACAGGTCAAACACCTTGACACAAATTCTGCAACATCTTTTTTCATTGTTGGCCACCAGTAATAAGGTCTTAGGTTCCTACACATTTTTGTAGTACCAGGATGCATAGCATATGGGGCACTATGAACTTCCTTTAAAATCTCCTATCGTAATCCATCTACATTCAGCACACAAACTCGCCTCCGAGTCACCAATGCTCCGCTTTCTCTTACTGAAAAATTAATCCCCCTACTCTGTTGCACTCTCTCTCACATTCGCATCAGATAAGAATCCTAAACTTGTGCCTCTCTAATCCTATCTCCCAAATCTGGTTAGACTTGTAACATCACCAATAAACCACGTATGTAATCAATCTCCAATTTCACATCCAGTGCCCTCAACTCCACCAGTGACGTCATACTATGTCCACTCAAACTAGCCATTACACCTGAGTTTTTCCTACTTAAAACATCTACCACTACATTGGTCTTCCCCATATCTTAATCAATAATACAATCGTAATCCTTCAACAACTCGATCCATCTTCTCTACCTTAAGTTTAACTCCCTCTGAGTTAAGATAAACTTAAAGCTCTTATGATCTATAAGGATTTGGGATGTCTCTCCGTACAAATAATGTCTCCAAACCTTAAGAGTATGAACAATCACTACTAAATCCAGATCATGGGTAGGATAATTCAACTCATGTGATCTCAACTGATGAGAGGAATAAAATATCACCTTTCCATGCTGCATCAATAAACACCCCCAAACCTATCCTCGAAGCATCAGTATATACCTCAAAACCTCCACCACTATATGGTAGCACCAAAATTGGGCTAGAAGTTAATCTCCGCTTAAGCTCCTTAAAACTCTCCTGACACTGATTGATCCACTCAAATTGAACTCCTATTTTAACAGTTTGGTTAACGGGCTAGTTATTATCAAAAATCCTTTTACAAATCTTTGATAATACCTAGCAAGACCTAGAAAACTCCTTACTTATAATATATTTCTAGGCAGTTCCCACTCTATAATTGCCTTTACCTTAGCAGGATCAAGAATCACTCCCTCTCAAGACACCACATGTCCAAGAAAAACTACCCGCTCCATCTAAAACTCACACTTACTAAACTTTGCATACAACTATCTCTCCTTCAGAATCTGTAACATAATCCTCAAATGTTGCTCATGCTCCTCTTTACTCCTTGAATATACCAATATATCATCAATGAATACTATCACAAATTGATCTAAATACTCTTGAAAATTATTGTTCGTCAATGCCATGAAGGCAGTTAGTGCATTAACCAACCCAAAGGCATCATTAGGAACTCATAGTGGTCATACCGAGAACGAAAACTTGTTTTAGGAATGCTTGACTTAGCTATCCTTAACTGCCAGTATCCCGATCTTAAGTCAATCTTAGAAAATATGATAGCTCCCCTCAATTAATCTAAAAGATAATCTACCCTCGGCAACGGGTACTTGATTTTCACTATCATCCTGTTTAGCTACCAATAATCCATGCATAGTCTCATACTAACCTCCTTTTTCTTCACATATAACATTGGAACTCCCCAGGGTGATGTGCTCAGTCTAATAAAGCCCTTTTCCAACAACTCCTTTAAAATTCTTTTCAACTCATTTAACTCAACATTCGCCATCCTTTTTCTTCACAAATAACATTGTAGCTCCCTATGGTGATGTGTTCAGTCTAATAAATCCCCTTTCCAACAACACCTCTAATTGTCTTTTTAACTCATTTAACTCAACATTAGCCATCCTGTAAGGTGCAATGGAAATTGATGCAACTCCAGGCATAGTCTTTAATGTAAAATCTATCTCTCGTTGAGACAATAAACCTGGTAAATCATCTACAAATATCTCCAAAAATTCCGTCATCATAGAAATATCCTCTAATCTAGGACTCACCTCTCTCATATCTATAATATGAGCTAGATATGGCTCACACCCATCTAATATCAATCGTCTAGCAGTCATAGCTGGGATCATACATGCTAGGACCACTCTGCGATCCCCTACAAATATCACTTTCGAGTTACTCGAAGACTCTATCATCAGCTCCTTCGCATAACAATCTGCTATAGCTCGATGTTGTGCTAACTAATCCATCCTGAGAATCACATTAAAATCCCTTAAATCCATTACTATCAAGTCAACTTGTAGCTCCAATCCACCAATCCTCGCTGACATTCCCCTTCTTACATTATTTACTACCATACAACCGCCTACTAGTAACAACACTTTTAGGTCATATCTTAAGGGACTAACCTTCCTTAGAACTCTAGAGGGAAATTCTAAAAAAATGTAAGAATGCGTAGATCATGGGTTTACTTACACATGGACTTTAACATCAAATAATGAAATCGTACCAGAAATGAAATTATTGGCTAAGGGTGCCTCCTCCCTCATCATATGATATATCCTCGCTTGAGTTTGATCATAAGCTGAGGATGTCCTACTAGTACCCATACCCACTGCTGATCTGCGTCCAATTCCTCTACTACCAATTCTACCCGAACCTTTACCCAAACCAAAGACTCTACTCTGACCATGTACTATCCCCACTGCCCAAACTCCTCCTTACTATCGGACAACTTCTCTATAAGTGCCTCCGCTTTCCACAAATATAACATGCCTGATTGAGCCTAGTAGGTCCCCAGCATGGTCCTTTGTGAAATCTCCCACAGGTAGTATAACTCTGAAATCCTCCCAACTCCTTTATCAAAAGATCCTCTGAACCTCTGACTAGCCCCTTTGTCGGATCCAACTGATTGTGCACTAGTAGTGCTACGTTGTCCTGAATCCCTGTCAATTCCTCGATTTCCACCATGATGGTGGAAACTACCACTCCTGCTCGATATGCCATCAGCTCTCTTAGATCCCCCTACACCAATATGAGTAGCTCCCCTCTTAACAAACTGACTCCCCTCTCTTTGATGACTCTCTGATTGCCTATTTAGCTGTTTTCTCATTTTACCTTGTTCTATTACATCCTCCACTTTGAGTGCAGTCTCGAATAGCTTCTTCAAATCATAAGTAGCAGCCTCCTAACATAAACGAATATCCATCCTCAAACCCTACTCAAATAGGTAACAAGTCTTTAGGATTTATCATAGCCTCCAGTGCATACTTAGACAAGGCTGCAAAACGAGCCTTATAATTAGCCACTGAAATCTCCCTTGTTTGAACCAAACTTATGAACGCCATCTTTTTTCAATCTCAATATATATGCGGAGTGTATTTATCTTCGAACTCTCTCTGGAACTCTTGCCAAGTCATCTCTCGGTTCTCATAAGATCTCTTCACTGACTTCCACCAAGTCAGTGCATTGCCCTGGAATAAGGAAACAATGTATTGTAACCTTCTTTTCGATGTACACTTCAGACAGTCTATCCATTCTAGCATCCCCCTACTCAGGCACATCTGGAGCATAGATAAAATTACCCGATTCTCTGGTTGACTCAAGGCCAACATATCCTCTCATAAAGCCATCCTAAATAAGACAAGAACACATCATTTGTTTTTTTTACTCAACACATCCCTAGAAATGTAAACCCGCTCTGATACCAGCTAATATGACACTCCCTAAAATTATTAAACCACAATTATCCAAATCATTCCCAAAGCATAATATTAATCATCAAATTCCTCATTAGTTCCAAAAGAGATTATTGTTTGTCAAACACAAAAATATTTTATATAACACAACTACACAAACTGTTACATTAAAAAAAATACAATCAAATGACTTTACTTAATTAATTTACTGTTCCCACCTAAACTCCACTTTGTCAGTCCCTTACTGGGGTTATCGATAATCTCTCGATCTCCTAAAAAAAGTAATGGTAACGGGTGAGCTGCCTACTCAATAAGGTTAACTGACCGTACCCTTAAAACCAAATAATTATAAAACTTAGTCAAAAGATTAAAACATAAATATAATATGAATATACACAACATGACTCAATCTAATCCGAACAATTAACAAACATCTCAAAATTTATCAAGCAATGATTAACATAAATATTAATATACAAATGCCATTTATGAATTATCTCATTATTACTGAATTGTCAGGGCCGTGCTTAACCTAATAGGCTTACATTCAATGACCTGCCAGCTCATCTCATCTCATCTGAATATAATCTCTCACTAAATGGAAATGTAATTAAATGTATAAATATCGGCACATGGTACCTCAATTTCTCAATCTCTCTTGGTGCCTCAGTACTACTCCAATACCTAGCTATCGACATAGGAGATCCTCAAGACTTAAGATATCCCAGTTGCACTCCAATACCTAACCATTGGCACCGAACATCTCTGGGACTCAGGATGCCCTGGTATATACTCCACGGACAGATACTTAGCCACTACTCGTTCATCTCTAAACAACCTATCAATCTATAACCATCAAATGTAGTCTATCCTAGGCAAACCACCGATTTTCGATTTTCACTAATTATTCACAACATATTATCAACCAATCTCTAATTAATAACACATTTTTGTCGAATTAAAAAATCAATACAACTCAATATACATAACAAAATATAAACATAAAACACCTTATAATTCATCTATGAAACCATTAACCATTAATTTAATTAATAACTAAATATTAAAATATAATTTATTAATAACAAGATGATATTTTATTTTAAGAGTACAGTCTAAGGTTATCCTTACTTCAATTTCAGACTCTACTAATTTATAGTCCAATTTACTCCTTAATCGGACCGTTGGACCTAGATATTACAAAATTCTATAAGGCTAATTTACGAAAAATTTCAACTTAGATACACTTAATAATTCAACATTATTCTCTTTTATAATTTATTCTTAATTATAAAAATAATATCCTTACTAACCTAACCACCATAATTACTAAACTAATTAAAAATCCTATTTTCCCCATTCATTTCAATTAATACAGAAAATGCTCTTTTGGAAGTAAATTCTAGATTTACCCTTTCACTCTTTACATTTCCTATTCTGCCCCTTCATGCAAATTAAAATTTCAAAAAATGTCATCTTTTTCACCCCTCTCCTCTTTTATCATTTTCCAGTCACATTTTTTCCATTTTTATCCCTTCATGAAAGTTTAATTATTGTCCCAAACAACTACAACATGCAATCTAACTATAAACTAGTGTAGGATGATCAAAGTCACAAAAAAAAAAAAAGCTGTTGGAATTTTTACCTAAGTGTAAGAGATTTTGAGATTGTTAACCTCCATAACTTCCTCTAATTTTTCTGCAAAACAAATACAATGAGAGAACCTATGAGGGAAGTGTTACATGAAGATGAAAGAGGGTGTTTTTAGACACATTTATCATCTACGAAATGAAGAGAAAGATGAAGAAAGAAGTTGGTTATCGTTGGTCTATCTCTATTTTTCTTGCTCTGGTTTTTTTATATGTGTTTAATGGAATATAGGCTGGGCTGTTGGGTAAATTTTATGATGAGCTAGCCATCCAGAACAAACTATCCATGGTAGATCGAATACCTTATGTGCAAATGGATAAATATTGTCCCATGTGCTCTTTTTTTTGGTACTTTGGAGAGAACTAAGTCCTCAAGAACGCAATTGATCTAGCATCGTACTGAAGAAGTAAACCAAGATGTGGCCTAGGGAAATCCTAAAGAGCCCAACATGAAAGGCCAGAAGACCCTTGTTTAGCTAGAAAATCCGCACTCTGATTCCCCTCTCTAAGGGTATGTTGAAGAGAGCAACACCACGCTCTCCCAAGGAGTCGTCGAATGTCAGCAACAATGGCCAAATAAGGATGAGATAGGGGGCATGCGCCCTTGATAAGATTAATTGCTTCAAGTGAGTCAGACTCCACAATCAACTTGCGATGATCACGAGCCCAAGCAATAGATAAACCATGATATATAGCACGAAGTTCAGCTGGCATGTTGGTTGCATGCCTAATGAAACCCGAGAAACCAACCATCCACCGCCCATGTTCACCCCTGATCAAGCCACCAAACCCTGCATTTCTTGGGTTCCCAATCGAGCTCCCATCCACGTTAACTTTGACATAGCCATTATTAGGTGCTTGCCACGAGACCCATCTAGGTTTAGGTATATTAGCATGA
>JAOTAX010000196.1:2930395-2942831 GCA_025629825.1 Erythroxylum guanchezii | reverse complement strand
TTTTTTTTTGATTAAGAGGGAAATTTTGAGGTTTAATTTCCCTCTCTTTACTTTCCTTTCTTTTATTAATTAATTAATCATACAAGGGAAATTTAATTAATTTCCTTTCCATTACTCCCAATTCCTTTCCATTCCCTTGAAACATATCCAGTGTAAGAAACACCCTTCTCAAGATTTTCAATCTGCTTAGAGAACTTTTTACTCAAAGAAATGCCATTCTCGGGGCTTTCGATATGCTTAGAGATACTTTTACTCAAGGAAACGCCCTTCTCAGGGCTTTTGATCTGCTCAGAGATACTTTTACTCAAAGAAACTCCCTTCTCGAGACTTTCGATCTGCTTAGAGAATTTTTTACTCAAAGAAACGCCCTTCTCGGGGCTTTCGATCTGCTCAGAGATCCTTTTACTCAAAGAAACGCCATTCTCAGGGCTTTTGATCCTATTACTCAAAGAAACGCCCTTCTCAGGGCTTTCGATCTGCTCAGAGATCCTTTTACTCAAAGAAACGCCCTTCTCGAGATTTTCGATCTGCTTAGAGAACTTTTTACTCAAAGAAACGCCCTTCTCGGGGCTTTCGATCTGCTCAAAGATCCTTTTACTCAAAGAAACACTCTTCTCAGGGCTTTCAATCTGCTCAGAGATCCTTTTACTCAAAGAAACGCCCGTCTTAAGGGTTTCGATCTGCTCAGAGATCTTTTTGCTCAAAGAAACGCCCTTCTCAGGACTTTCGATCTGCTCAAAGAACCATTTACTCAAACAAACGCCCTTCTCGAGGCTTTCGATCTGCTCAAAGAAACATTTACTCAAAAAAACGCCCTTTTCGGATCTTTCGATCTGCTCAAAGAACCATTTACTTGAAGAAATGCCCTTCTCGGAGCTTTCGATTTGCTCAGAGAACCATTTACTCGAAGAAACGCCCTTATCGGGGCCTAATCTTCTCAGAGAAATGCCAGAGCCATTTGTATTGTTTCCACCACCCGAAGCAAAGCCACTGCTGGACATTGGTAATCCTACTTGGGTCACAGAACTGGTTGGAACCGTGGTGCTTCCAAGACCATAGGAGTTGACTCCATTTATATTGTTTCCACCACCTGATCCGAAGCTACTGTTGGTCAGTGTTGACTTCGTTGGGGCCGTAGTGCCAGCCATTTTTCTTATTGTAGTACCTGAACAGTATGAGATCAGCGGTGAAGGATGTGAACTTGAGGTCTCTGACTGATTGGAATGTGACTTAGGAGGCTTCCCTCCTGCTTGGACCTCTATTGACTTTAAAATTGTATTGAGCTCCTTAACGTATAGACCTTCACGTCTTGAGATGGTCCATATTGAAACATTTCTTTGCTGTTGTTGAATGTTTGGCCAATCTTTTAGCTTCCCTGATGATATTTCCAGAAACAAAACAGAAGATTTAATAAGAATTGAATTGAGTTAGAATCTACTTCTTATCGTTATTGTTACTTTTACTTTCAATGTATGAATGAAATATTTGTTGGATTATGATTAAAAAACTGTAAGGACGCAATAGGTCTAGCTGAGCTCATGATACCTCAGGCTCGGGCCTGACCAAAGCCCTGACAAATTGGGACATAAAAAGGCCAAAGCCTAAGACCCTATTCGATAGGTTTAACCTAGCTTTTTTTTATTATTTTTTGAAAAATTCAAAAAATAGCTTTATTTTTAAAAAAACAACATATTTTTGTCACTTTCGATGGGTATGGACAATCCAAACCTGAGCTTAACCTATGGTCCAGTTGGGCCAAGAGTTCCAGGCATGTGTTGTGCCGTGTGCCACGCCTAAAAAAAGTGGGTATTATTCCTATATTACATTACTCTACTCGAATTACCCTTTTGATTGTGCAAGAACACAGGGAGCTGAGTCCTTATGGAATGATGGAATAATGCTCTATCGCTGTTATCATCACCACGATTCGACATTGAGTAATTTCTGCCTAAACTTGTCAATACATCATCCACAATTTCAATCAGAACATGAGCCTCCCAGCTGCAAAAGCACGAAGGTAGTGAAAAATGAAGTCCATTTCCATAGTATCTATTACAGAATCACAGAATTAGTAATTATACCTCGTCTTGTTCACAATTCTCCCAGACAGATCACCAGCAGCCTCCATGGAAGCTTTCCAACGTGGTACTTTACTGCGGCTTCGATGGTCACTCTCATGTTTGGTAAAGTCTTGAGCGAAAACCTCACTTTGGACGTTTCTAACATCTGAAGGAGTCACATGGTAAAAAACGGGCAAAACTTTTTGTTTGAGTTTAGCACTCTCTCTACACTCCATAATCTTTCACAAGTTCGTCCAAGCACCACGAGGAAGAAGCATAACCTTTAGAGAAAATAGTTAAGGCAACCTTGGAATCTTGGATTGCTTCCATAAGTGCTGATTTAATATGCTCGCCCCTTTTAAGTTTGTAATCGACAAAAAAATTGAGAGATAAATGATTAAAAGCTAAGATCAAATAGCTGAGGAAGTTGAAACGGACGTCTTCACCCCTGAAATTCAGGAAGACGTCATATGTCGGAGAAGAAGCCATAGTAAGAAGCAGATGCTGAGGCAGATTGTATGCAAGTCAAATTAAGAAAGTCAATACGTGAATGGATATATAAGAACAGGAAGTTGCTTTGCACGACGATCTTCCTTGAAAGTCCCTTCAAATTGTAAATTAATTGGGTTGGGTAATATACAGAAGGATCCAACTTTTGACCGCTGAAATTCTCTTTTCCCGTCCTTTTCGACCTCAAGAAAGTAAAGTGTTCACATTGAATTCAAAGGTAGAAAACCAATAGAAAGAGTTATATTATAGAAAAAGGAGTAAATATAATGAATAAAACGATATTGGCTTCCAGAGCTTAGAAAATTCCAAGGCTTCGGTAGCTCACAATTAATAAACATTATTATGAACTGTAGTAGTTGCTTTCGGCTCTTTAGGATTACGGGTCTTCTTAAAATCACAGTTAGGATCCCCCCAATTCCGATTATATGCTAATAAATAAATATGTCTTTTCTAATAATTAATAAATAAATTTTCCTTTCCGAGACTTTTTCTCAATTATAGGAAAAGGTCGGTCTCATTTAAAGATCCGTTCAGGCATGACAATCTAGTCTAAACTAGTTCTGAAACCCGTGCTTTGCACGGGTTGTAACAAAGTAAATAATGAATTTTAACTACAAAATTGTAAGGCAAATACAAGTACAAAATCTACATATTGCATGTCATAAATAAGATTATGATAAAATAAGAATTTGATAAACAAAATGAGTCCCAAAATATGAGAGCCATATTTATACAAGTACAAAAGATAGATAGTTTACTATTCAAGTACAAAATACTTACAGACCCTAAAATAGATAGATAGTTTACTAAACAAAAAGTAACTAACAAAAAATTGGTCATTCTTGAATATTTAATAGTTAAGTTAACTTTTCTCTTTTGATTTTGGTGGTCAACTTAATTGAAGACATTTGTGGTGATATTAAATCACATAAAGGCATATCATTCTTATAAGTTTCTGATATTGGCCTCTTCATTTTGAAAATTTGGGGTGTCATTTGAGCTGCGGAAATAATATCTATTTCAGTTTGACAAATTGCAGCTCTATCATCATGTAATTAAATAAACTCAATAAGTAGAATACACAATATATGAATATATTGAAAAAATAGATGTAAATACTTTGTTATCAACTGCAGATAGAAAAATACACCCATCAAGAATGTTTTTTGAAAAATAGCTAAGTGATTCAATTTGATTTGAATCCTGCAGAATGAAAAGTATCTTATAAAAGAAGCAGATATGTTGGCACTTTCTGTAGGTTGCTATGTTATTGTTTTTTCATTAAACAAGAAAATTCAACTTTGTTAAGCAAGAGATTGTCTTAGAATTTCAGATGCAGAAATTGATTGTGATGCATTTGATTGTCTTAAAATCCAACTTTGACAGCTGAAATTCTCTTTGACAACAGAAAATAAAGTGTTCACATTGAATTCAAAGGTAGAAAACCAATAGAAAGAGTTATATTATAGAAAAAGGAGTAAACATAATGAATAAAACGATATTGGCTTTCAGAGCTTAGAAAAATCCAAGGCTTCGGTAGCTCACAATTATAAACATTATTATGAACGACGACCTCATGTCATTTTGTACTTTAGTAGTTGCTTTCGGCCTTTTAGGATTACGGGTCTTCTTAAAATCACAGTTAGGATCCCACCAATTCCGATTATATGTTAATAAATAAATGTCTTTTCTATTAATTAATAAATAAAATTTCTTTTCCGAGACTTTTCCTCAATTATAGGAAAAGCTTTCATTTAAAGAGCCATTCAAGCATGACAATCTAGTCTAAATGTGGTCCGATTTGACCCAGCTCGAAGTTAACTCGCCAAGCCCGAGCCAGGGGCTTAGCTCTCTAAGGGATATGGCCAAGAAAGAAAAAAGCTTCAAAGAATCTCTCCGTATGTTTCTTGAGCTTGCAACTCAAACGAATTTTCCATGAAATTAAATACTTTCCAGGAAAGTTTTGAGGGGAAGGAGGAACCCTCTTGAACCTTGATTCAATACTCACATCATATCGATTCCTCTCTCTCGTTAACCACCCCCCAAAACGCACTTCATCCACAAATAAAGACTTATGCTTTCCGTTGACCCTTGACAAAGATATCAAGGAAGACACTAACAGTGCCACCACCGGCAAGACTGGTGCTTGTTTAGAACTCATTTTATCAAACCAAATTGACTTTCGGTGTGTTCATCATTCTCATTCTCGCAGCTTTCCCTTCTCTAATCCCTTCAAACGGTTTGCTGTGTTGGGTTTGGTTCCCCTGGAGAATGATCAGAAGCAACAGAATCCAGCATTTATCCTGTTACACTCCCAAAAATTATTAAATTACAATTATCTAAATCGTTTCCAAAGCATAGTATTAATCATCAAATTCTTTATTAATTTCAAAAGAGATGATTGTTTGTCAAAAATAAAAATATTCTATACATCACAATTATTCAAACTATTCCATTAAAAATATATGCAATCAAATGATTTACTCAATTAATCTGCTCGTTTCACTTAAACTTCACTTCGTCAGACCCATACATTGGGATTATCGACAATCTCTCGATCTCCTAAAAAAAGTAATGACAACAGGTGAGCTGCCTACTCAATAAGGTAACTGACCGTACCCTTAAAACCAAATAATTCAATAAATAATTATAAAACTTAATCAATAAATTAAAACATACATATAATATGAATATACATAACATTAGTCAATTTAATCTGAACAATTAACAAACATCTCAAAATTTTACCAAACAATGATTAACACAAATGTTAATATACAAATGTCATTTATGAATTATCACATAATTACTGAATTGTCAAGGTCCTGTTTAACTTAATAGGTTTACATTCAATGACCTACTGCTGGCTCATCTCATCGTAATCTTTCACTAAGTGGAACATAATTAAATGTATAAATATCAGTACATTGTACCTCAATTTCTCAATCTCTTTTGGTACCCCGGTATGACTTTAGTACCTAGTCTTTGGCACAAGATATTTCCAAGACTCAGGATAGCCATCGGTACAGAACATCCCCGAGAATCAGGATGCCTCGGTATCTACTTCATGGACAAATACCAAGCCACCACTTGCTCATCTCTAAACAACCTATCAACTTATGACCATCGAATGTAGCCTATCCTAGGCAAGTAACCGATTTTCATTTTTCACCAATTATTCACAACATATTATCAACCAATCTCTATTTAGTTTGTCGAATTAACAATCAACACACCCCAATATAATAACAAAATATAAACATGAAACACCTTCTAATTTATGTACGAAACCATTAATCATTAATTTAATTAATGACATTCAAAATATAATTTATTAATAACAAGATAGTACTCTATTTTAAGAGTAAAGTCTAAGGTTATCCTTATCTCAATTTTAGACTCATCTAATTTATAGTTCAATTTACTCCTTAATCGAATCATCAAACCTAGACATTACAAAATTCTATTAGGCTAATTTACAAAAAATTTCAACTCAAATACACTTAACAATCCAACATTATTCCCTTTTCTAATTTATTATTAATTAAAAAAATAATATCCTTACTAACCTAACCACCGTAATTACTAAACCTGACCACCGTAATTACTAAAATACTCTTAACTAATTAAAAGTCCTATTTTTACCCTCATTCATTTCAATTAATACCCAAAATGCCCTTCTTAGAAGTAAATTACAGATTTACCCCTTCACTCTTTGCATTTCCTATTTTGCCCTTTCATGCAAATTAAATTTTCAAAAGATACCATCTTTTTTACCCTCTCCTCTTCTCTTATCTCCTCTTCTTTTATCATTTTTCAGCCACATTTTCTCCATTTTTATCCCTTCATGCAACTTCAATTATTGTCCTAAACAACGACAACATACAATCCAACTATAAACTAGCGTAGGATGATCAAAGTCACCAAAAAAAACATAATATAGCTGCCAGAATTTTGACCTAAATGTAAGAGATTTTGGGGTTGTTAACCTACACAACTTCCTCTAATTTTTATGCAAAATAAACTAATAAGGGAACCTATGAGGGAAGTGTTACATGCAGATGAAAGAGGGTGTTTTAGACACACTTACCAGTTGGGAAATGAAGAGAAAGATGAAGAAAGAAGGTCGTTATCATTGGTCTATCTCTATTTTTCCAACTGTTGGTTTTTTATATGAGTTTAATGGAATATGGGCTAGGCTGTTGGGTAAATTTTATGATGGTCTTTACAAATACCCCTCTCTTAAAAGAATTTCATCCTCAAAATTAAATTACGTACTTGAGAATCTAAATAAATGAGGATTCTGACGTTGAACTTCATCCCTTGCCTCCCAAGTCGCCTCTCTTGGAGAACAATGATGACTCCACAAAACTCGCACCGTCGAAATCTCCCTCCTCCTTAATTTCCTAATTTGTCTATCTAATATCTCCATTGGCCCTCCTTATAAATCATCTCATTTGTAACTTCAATCTCAAACCTCGATATAACATGACTAGGATCCAATTGGTATCGTCTCAACATTGACACATGGAACACATCATATGTTATAACCCTGGTGGTAATGCTATCTATAAGCTAACGACCTCACATGTTGTACAATTTCATATGACCCAATATATCTCAGACTCAACTTCCCTCTCCTATCAATCCTCAAAATTCCCCTCTAAGGTGATACTCAAAGAAATATCATACCGCCAACATTGTACTTCATCTCCCGATGATGCTAATCGATATATTTCTTTTGCCGATCTTGAGTTGCCTTCAAGCATTGCCTTACCACCACTATTCTCTCCATTGTCTCTTGAACCAACTCTAGTCCCTCTAACAATCTAGCACCCTCGATATCCTAACATATCAAATCTTTACACTGCCTGCCATATAATGCCTCCAATGGTGTCTTATCGATGCTAGAGTGATAACTATTTTTATAAGCAAACTCCACCAAAGATAGATATCTATCTCAATCACCCTCAAAGTTCAGAACACATCCCAATCACCCTCAAAGTTCAAAACACAAGCTCTCATCATATCCTCCAATGTTTGAATAGTACACTTTGACTATCCATCCAACTGAGGGTGAAATGCAGTATTCAAATTCAACCTAGTCCCCAAAGTTGTCTTTAAACTCCTCCAGAATCGAGAAGTAAACCGTGGATCTCAATCTGATAAAATAGACGCTGGGATCCTGTGTAACCTCACAATCTCATCAACATACAACTTAGCTAACTTGTCTAATGAGTTTGTCTATTGTACAGGTAAGAAATGAAATGATTTAGTTAACTTATCCATAATTACCCAAACTAAATCATGTTTACGTCTGGTCCTCGATAATGCTACAATCAAATCCATCAAAATTTTCTCCCACTTCCACAATGGAATGACTAAGGTTCTTAATTTTCCTGCTGGTGCCTAATACTCTGCCTTGACCTACTGACAAGTCAAATACCTTGACACAAATTCTGCTTCTTTCTTCATTGTTGACCACTAGTAATAAGGTCTTAGGTTCCTACACATTTTTGTAGTACCAAGATACATAGCATACGGTGCACTATGAACTTCCTTCAAAATCTCCTCTCGTAATCCATCTACATTCAGCACACAAACTTGCCTCTCAATCACCAACGCTCCACTTGTTTTTACTGAAAAATTAATCCCCCCTATTATGTTGCAATCTCTCTCTCATTCGCATCATATAAGAATCCTAAACTTGTGCCTTTCTAATCCTATCTCCCGAATTTGGTTAGACTTGTAACATCGCCAATAAACCACTTATATTAACATTGCCAATAAACCACTTATATAATCAATCTCCAATTTCACATCCAGTGCCCTTAACTCCACCAATGGCATCATACTATGTCCACTCAAACTAGCCATTACACTTGAGCTTTTCCTACTTAAAACATCTACCACTACATTGGCCTTCCCCATATGGTAATCAATAGTACAATTGTAATCCTTCAACAACTCGATCCATCTTTTCTGCCTTAAGTTTAACTCCCTTTGAGTTAAGATATGCTTAGGACTTTTATGATCTATAAGGATTTGGGATGTTTCTCCGTATAAATAATGTCTCCAAATCTTAAGAGTATGAACAATCACTACTAAATCCAAATCATGGGTTTGCAATCTCAACTGATGAAAGGAATAAGCTATCACCTTTCCATATTGCATCAATAAACACCCCAAACTTATCCTCAAAGCATCAGTATATACCTCAAAACCTCCACATATGGTAGCACCAAAATTGGGCTAGAAGTTAATCTCTGCTTAAGCTCCTCAAAACTCTCTTGACACTGATTGGTCAACTTAAATTGAACTCCTTTTTTTAACAATTTGGTTATCAGGCTAGTTATTATCGAAAATCCTTCTATAAATCTTCGATAATACCTAGCAAGACCTAGAAAACTCCTTACCTATAATATATTTCTAGGAAGTTCCCACTCCATAATTGCTTTTACCTTAGCAGGATCAGGCATCACTCCCTCTCAGGACACCATATGTCCAAGAAAAACTACCCGCTCCATCCAAATCTCACACTTACTCAACTTTGCATACAACTGTCTCTCCTTCAGAATCTATAACACAATCCTCAAATGTTTCTCGTGCTCCTCTTTACTCCTTGAATACACCAGTATATCATTAATGAACACTATCCCAAATTGATCCAAATACTCCTGAAAAATCCTGTTCATCAATGCCATGAAGGCAGTTAGTGCATTAATCAACCCAATGGCATCACTAGGAACTCATAATGGTCATATCGAGAACAAAAAGTTGTCTTAGGAATGCTTAACTTAGCTATCCTTAACTACCAGTATCCCGATCTCAAGTCAATCTTATAAAATATGATAACTCCCCTTAACTGATTTAAAAGATCATCTATCCTCCGCAATAGGTACTTGATTTTCACTGTCATCCTGTTTAGCTAGTTAGCTACCAGTAATCCATGCATAGTCTCATACTAGCATCCTTTTTATTCACAAATAACATTGGAGCTCCCCAGGGTGATGTGCTCAGTCTAATAAAGCACTTTTCTAACAACTCCTCTAATTGTCTTTTCAACTCATTTAACTCAATATTAGCCATCCTATAAGGTGCAATGGAAATTGATGCAACTCCTGGCATAGTCATTAAGGTAAAATCTGCCTCTCGTTGAGGCAATAAACCTAGTAAATCAACTAAGAATACCTTCGAAAATTCCCTCACCATAAGAATATCCTCTAATCCAGGACTCACCTCCCTCATATTTATAATATGAGCTAGATATGCCTCACACCCATCTAATATGAGCTAGATATGTCTAGCGGTCATAGCTGGGATTATACATGTTGGGACCACTCTGTGATCTCCTAAAAATATCACTTTTGAGTTACTCGAAGACTTTATCATCACTTCCTTCACATACCAATCTATTATAGCTTGATGTTGAGCTAACCAATCCATCCTGAGAATCACATTAAAATCCCTTAAATCCACCACTATCAAGTCAGCTGGTAGCTCCAATTCACCAATCCTCACTGACATTCCCCTCCTTACACTATTTACTACCACACAACCTCCTACTGGTAATGACATTCTTAGGTCATATCTTAAAGGACTAACCTTTCTCGGAACTCTAGAGGGAAACTCTAAAAAAATGTAAGAATACGTAGATCCTGGGTCTACTTACACATAGACTTTAACATCAAATAATGAAATCGTACTAGAAATGAAGTTATTGGCTGAGGGTGCCTCCTCCCTTGTCATATGGTATATCCTCGCTTGAGTTTGACCCTAAGCTGAGGATGTCCTACTAATACCTGTACCCACTGCTGATTCGCGTCCAACTCCTCTACCACCACCTCTACTACCAATTTTACTCGAACCTCTACCCAAACCAAAGGCTCTACTCTAACTATGTACCATCCCCTCTGCCTAAACTCATTTATACTGTCAGAAAATTTCTCTATAAGTGCCCCCTCCATAAATATAACGTGCCTGATTGATCCTAGTAAGTCCCCATCATGGTTCTTTGTGAAATCTCCCGCAAGTAGTCTAACTCAGAAATCGTCTAACTCCTCTATCGAAAGATCCTTTGAACCTCTAACTAGCTCTTTTGTTGGACCTAACTGATGGTGCACTAGTAGTGCTATGTTGTCCTGAATCCCTGCCAGTTCCTCAATCTCCACCAAGACGATAGAAACTACCACTCCTGTTCGATATGCCATCAGCTTTCCTAGATCCCCCTGTACCAATATGAGTAGCTTCCCTCTTAACAGATTGACTCCCCAATCTCTTTGATGACTATTCAATTGCCTCTTTAACTCTCTTCTCCTTTTACCTTGTTCTATTAGATCCTCCACTCTAAGCGCAGTCTCTAATAACTTCTTGAAATCAGAAGTAGTAGCCCCCAAATACAAATGAATATCCATCCTCAAACCCTATTCAAATAGGTAACATATGTCTTCAGGATTTATTATAGCCTCTAATGCATATTTAGACAAGGCTGCAAAGCGAGTCTCATAATCAGCCACTGACATCTCCCCTGTCTAAACCAAACTTATGAACTCCATCCTCTTTTGATCTTGATATATCTGTAGAGTATATTTATCTTTGAACTCTTTCTAGAACTCTTGCCAGGTCATCTCTCGGGTCTCATAAGATCTCTTCATTGACTTCCACCAAGTCAGTGTATTGCCCTGGAATAAGGAAACAATGTACTGTAACCTTTTTTTTGATGTACGCTTCAGACAGTCTAAAACCAACTCAATCTACTTCCACCTTGCCTTAACCTCCTCAAGATCAGTAGTACCCTGAAACTCTACTTCACCCATCTTACAAATCCACTCATATTTGCGATCCACCTTAAAATCACCTCGGGCTGGAGTTGCATTGACACCTCTCCTCCTACTCTATCCATTCTAGCACCCCCTATTCAGGCACATCCGGAGCATAGATAAAATTACCCGATTCCCCAGTTGAATCAGGGCCAACATTATCTTCTCCTAAAACCATCCTAAATAAGACAAGAACACATCATTTTTTTTAACTCAACACATCCTTAGAAATGTAAACTCGCTCTGATACCAACTAATGTGACACTCCCAAAAATTATTAAACCACAATTATCCAAATCGTTTCCAAAGCATAATATTAATCATCAAATTCCTCATTAGTCCCAAAAGAGATTATTGTTTGTCAAACACAAAAATATTTTATACAACACAATTATACAAATTGTCACATTAAAAAATATATACAATCAAATGACTTTACTCAATTAATATGTTGCCCCCACCTAAACTCCACTTTGTCAGTCCCTTATTGGGGTTATTGATAATCTCTTGATCTCCTAAAAAAAGTAAAGGCAACGGGTGAGCTGCCTACTCAGTAAGGTTAACCAACCGTACCTTTAAAACTAAATAATTATAAAACTTAGTCAAGAGATTAAAACGTACACAAATATACACAACATGACTCAATCTAATCCGAACAATTAACAAATATCTCAAAATTTTACTACACAATGATTAACACAAATATTAATCTACAAATGCCATTTATGAAATATCTCAAAATGACTGAATTGTCAGGGCCCTGCTTAACCCAATGTTATGAATACCGTATTGGATTTAGTACCGGATTGGATTCTAGTAAGGTACTGTACCGGTAATGGTTAATATCGGGTATCGTTTTGGGTAATGTTTAAATTTATAAAATAGTCTCTGAATTTTTCTAAAAATTACAAAATAGTCAATTGTCATATTATATAGTTGTACTGTATAGTTTTAGCCCTGTCTTCAAAAATCATAATAATAAATAATAATCAAAATTTTAATTTAATTTATAAAATTAATTTAATAATTATTAATAAATATAATTAA
>JAOTAX010000196.1:2807569-2881522 GCA_025629825.1 Erythroxylum guanchezii | reverse complement strand
ATTTTCATTACAAAACTGTAACTGAAGAAGATAAAGTTACATGTAAATACACTTGCTTTCCAGGGCACTATATTTACGTAACTCCAACATGTTGCTATCTTAATGCCACAGGCTTCATGGTGGCATGATTTCAAGGTTGAGATCGTGCAGGACTTGTATTACCAGAAATTCAAAACCAATCTGCAGGCTTAACAACGAGATGGAGTTTGGTTCTTAGGTGAAAAGGTCATTCTGAGTCCTACCTCCCCTCTCATACCTATGATAGTTTCTAAGCTTCATAACACAGCTTTGGGGGGGCACTTTGGTTACCATAAAATAGTGAGCCGGATACGAGAAGATTTCTTTTGGGAAGGAATAAGGAAAACAGTTTTGGAGTTTATTCGTCATTACAATGTTTGCCAAAGGAACAAATCGGACCACCTTGCTCCCGCTGGTCTACTGCAGCCGTTATCCATTCCAAACAGAATATGGACTGATGTTACCATGGATTTTATTGACAGGTTGCCAACTTCTGGGAGGTGTCGAGTGATCATGGTGGTAGTGGATGGTCTCTTGAAATAAGCACACTTTGTGTCATTGTCCCAACCATGTACTGCTATTTCGGTAGCAAAAGCTTTTGTCAACAACATCATTCAGCTACATGGAGTTCCCCAGACTATTGTAAGTGATCAGGATCGAATATTTATGAGCAATTTTTGGCAGAAATTATTTGAGATGCAAGGGACAAAGCTTACCATGAGTTTGGCTTACCACCCACAATCCGATGGGCAAACGGAAGTGGTGAATCGAACATTGAAGCAGTACCTAAGGTGTCTTACTAGAGATTAATCTAGAAGATGGAAGGAATGGCTGTCATGGGCTAAGTTTAGCTATAACACTTCAACCCATTCCTCAACCAAAGTTTCTCCCTTTCAAGCAGTGTATGGTATTCTGCCCCCCCCCCCCCTCTTCTTCGTTATACTCTAGGAATAGCAAGGGTAGCGACGATGGATGACTATCTTAAAGACAGAGATGAAATGTTGAAAGAACTCAAGGAATCTCTAAAAAAAGCATAGGATCGAATGAAGTCATTAGCAGATCAACACCAGCATGTTATGGAGTTCGAAATAGGAGATTATATCTACCTTAAGTTGCAGCCATATTAATAATCATCGGTGGCTTTTTGAGCTTCCATGAAGCTCTGCCCTAGGTTCTATGGTCCTTTTAAGATTATTGGACAGGTTAGGCTGATGGCTTATCGCTTGGAGCTACCACAGGGATCAAAAATACATAATGTTTTTCATATCAGTAGGTTAAGGAAGCACTTGGAGGAATCAGCCAGTGACCTCTACCATTCTTCCTTCCTCTAGTGAAGGCATTTCAGTATTGCCCCAACCTGAGTAGATTCTCCAACATCGAGTAATACAAAAAGGCTGCTTTCGTTCCAAAATGGAGATTTTAGTTAAGTGGTCGGGAGCACTATTTGAGGATGCCATTTGGGAAGACGTCAGGCGCTTCAAGAAGACTTATCCAGACTTCACCCTTGAGGACAAGGGTCTTTGAAGGGGGAGGGAATGTTGCGTATAAGGAAGCTATGAAGGGATGCATACGTGGACTTTAGGTTACTTGGTTGTTAAGTCTTAAGTGACTTGGCCTAAGTTGTTAAAGTCTATTTAGGAATGTGATTACTTGGTCAATAAGTTGTTGTTCTATTTATTACTTGGTTTCCATTTTCCGTAGAAAGTGGCGGGCGTGGCCCTCTCTTTAGGACTAGTTGTTGTTTGATTTCATTGTATTAGAAAGGTGTTATATAATAGCACAGGATTTACTCAATAAGGACAACCAACATTATTTCTAAGATATCCTTTATCCCTCTGAATCTTCTTTTCCCTCTAAAACTATATTTCTCACTTATTTTCCTAAATTATTCATAACAAATGCAAAGGTAGAAAACCAATAGAAAGAGTTGTACGGTCTACACATTCATCGACAACTCTAATTTACAATTTTGAAAGCATTAAAATCAACTAAATGTAATATATATATGAGTATGGAAATCGTACTTGGTTAATCTTTTAAAATAAATTTTAAAAAATAAAAAATATTTTTTTAATTAGACTCAAACATAAACTGTTTAAGTTCAGGTTTGTGACAGCAGATTGGGCAAGTCCTATACAAAGAAGAAGATCTTTAATGTACTTAGTTTGGGTAAGAAGGAGTCCAGTGGGTGTGGTAGTTGCTTCTATCCCAAGAAAGTAATGAAGGAGACTAAGATCTTTGAAAGAGAATGTAGTGTTGAGGTCTTGAATGAGATTTGTGATGAAAGAGGGCAAAGAGTTGGTTATTAGGATATCATCAACATAGACGAGGAGATAAGTGGTATGAGAAGTAGTGGAATGAACAAATAAGGACGTGTCATATTTGGTGGGGGTGAATTTGAGATCAAGTAGCTTTTGACTTAAGCGATGAAACCAAGCCCTTGGAGCCTGTTTGAGGCCATTGATAGCTTTATGAAGATGACAGACATAAGATGGTTTGTGAGGGTCAATGAAGCCAGGCGGTTAAGACATGAAAACCGGTTCATTTAGGGTGTCGTTAAGAAAGGTATTGTGGACATCGAGTTGATGAACCGACCAATTTTTAGATAAAGCAATGGTAAGGATGAGGCGAATAATGGTGGGTTTGACAACAGGGCTAAAGGTATCAGTGTAGTCAATGCCAAGAGCTTAATGATAGCCTTTGGCAACTAACTGAGCCTTATAGCTATCTAGAGACCCATCAGAATTTCTTTTAGTGCCAAAAACCTATTTACATCCAACAATATTGGCATTAGGAGGAGGAGGGATAAGAGTCCAAGTGTGATTACAATGTAGAGCTGTGAACTCATCAAGCATGATTTGACGCCAATGTGGAAATTTGTTTGCTTAGGTGAAGGAGGTAGGAACAGGGTTATATGAGGTCTGTGTGTTTGTGGAATAGGTGACATAGTCGGAAAAGATCCGAGGAACACAAGTGTTATCACGTGTACGAGTGATCATATGGTGTTGAGGAGAAGGGGAAGGAGGCAATGGGTTTGATGTGGTGTTTGGTAAAGACAAAGAGGTTGGAGCAGGAAGTGGAAGCAAGAAGCGGGAGCAAGATGGTATAGGGAGAAGATATGGGAGAGATAGTAGAGGTGGAATTTCCATAAGGAAAAATAGTTTCAAGAAATCAGATATGTCGTGAGATGTAAAGTTTGGAGGTGATAGGGTCAAAACAATGATGACCTTTGTATTGTAATGAATACCCTATAAAGACACATTTGGTGGACTTTGGAGTTAGTTTATTTGTACAAATTGCCCCAAGAAAAGGAAAACAAGTGCACCTAAAAACACGAAAATGTGAAAGATTAGGTGGATCGAGAAACAGGGTTTTATAAGGTTACTTGTGATTGAGGATAGGTGTTAGACCTCGTTTTCGGAGCCCAACATCGAATGTGGGATCATGAAGATCGAGCGTGGAGGGAGGCTTGGAAGTTGGAAATTTAGAAGAAAAATCCTTCAAAAGCAAAGGCGGGCTTCGCCGCAGTGAAAACCCTGAGGAATTGTATGCCGCAGCGAGCGATTTAACTTTCGCTGCGGCAAACCTGCAATTTTATTTTCACCACGGTGACCATTTGGTCTCATCGCAACGAACTCACCATGCCAACAAAAATAAAAAGCTTTGGGTTAATTACGCCACAACGAACTCTTGGCTTCGCCGCGGCGAAAACCCCTGTGGTAGAACCCATAACCCAAAACTACCTATCATACTAAATGCCTTTAACCACACTCATCAATTCAACCCAAAAACAAAATGGATATGAACCCAACCACAAACAACTTCTCAAGATCTTAACCTCATTTCCAAAACCGGATACCTTACGAGAACATGAAAAATCATTTACAAATCTAAACGTATATTTCATTAATATCCGAAAGAAGAGTTTTACAAAGCTTTAATGGGCATTTCAAGCCACATTATAACATAAACCAAAAATACATCATTTGCAAAAAGTGGAATTTTTTGAAATGCAACTAAAGCCTTATTTTACAAAAACTAACTTCAAAAGCAAAATAAGCCTAGTCGGAGTGATGCCTTGACTCTTGACTACTCGATCTCTTACTCCTCACTTGAAGATGGGACAGAATGGGAGGGGGTGAGCTTAAAGCTCATGGGTAACAATTTTATAACCAGTAATAAGTAAAACCATTAAAAACTTATTTTCCATTGTAACAAAAATTCACATTTAAACATAATCAGTCAACAAGATTCAAACATAATCAATTATCCAAAGTTACAAACCTCCAAAATTAACAAAAACCAAACAAATCAAAGACAGATGTTTCGACATAATGTTCTCTCCCTTGGGACAAAAGATGTTAAAAACCAAGGCTAATAGTCAAGTCTCCCCTTGAATTGAACAGTCACCAAAAACAATCTTATAGCCCCCCCTTTGGGACAAAATAATGCTAAAACGAAGAATGACTTCAATGTGACCAATCTCAGCGAATAAAGAGACATAAGAATTAGTAGTAGGTGCAGCAGAGGAATCATAAGCACGACAAGATGACAATTTAACACCAGTCAGAACACTATCCATCATATCATTACTTACATTAAGGTCATCCACATACAACTGATTACATTCAGAAACCCCAAAAAAACATTCAACGAATTGTATTCAAACTTAATCAATCTCCTCCTCTCTTAAACCATATGAACACAAATTGCCCAAATTCATATAGCCCACGATATAGAGAGTGATAATAATCACATTTACTCCACCAATCTCCACTCAGATGCAACAAACACAGAAGAAAGATGAAAAATCGAAGAGGAGAAGAAGAAGTGTCTGAAGGTCAAAGAGAGATAAGCTCTCGAATGTTCCTACTAAGACAGAAACAGGAGACTTAGCTTAAATGACTTACACATGAGGCACACGTGACAAAACACAACCATCTGATCAATACACAGTCGTTTACTATACAACAGAAACTAATGAAACGTAGCTACATCAACACAATACGCAGAGCAGAAGTAGAAGGATTAGTAAATCACATAGGAGGCACATGACACTTATATGACTCATACAAGCTCATCTGAAAGCTACTCCATTCAACACCTATAAAAGGAACAGATCACAAGCATCAAAAGGAGAGTATACAGAGACTTCATTATTCTCATTACTTTGTAATCAAACATCTGAGAGTGTAAAAATTAGAGTGAAAAGTTTGAGAGTGTGCTAGGGTACTTATCTGTGAGTACTAGGAGAGTTAATAGACTCTTGCAAGTGTTTAGATAAACACTTAACTCTATAAATTGTTCTCTTCTTCTTCATACTAGTTGAAACCACAAGTGTGGGATCCTTAGATGTAGATAACATTAAAGCTATCGAACCAATTAACAGTGTCTTTACTTTTTGCAATCTTTAATTTCTACAAGATTAACAAAATCTTTATCAATCTTTATTGTGAAAGACAACAGTACAACATAAAGAACTCAACAGAATTGGTATCAGAGCAATTCCGAAACCTCCTGAGCATTTCTTGAGTACTGGAAGCATCAAAGATCATCAAGAACTTTTTGTAAGTAAAAGTCTTTTATTTCTTTAAACTACAGTCACAATGGTAGGAAAAGAAATGGATGTCTTCACTGTTAAGGAAGACTTCACCATCTAGAAACTCCAGATGTAAGCTCTTCTTGAGTCCTATGACTGTTATAGGGCTATCGAAGATCAGTATGATGTTGAGACTGATTCGATAAAAAGACTCAAGATGCAAAGTGTAGCATCCCACTCTTGCCAGACACGTACCCGACATCCATGATGATATCCGAGTATGTACCTCGCAAGGGTGGCATGCTAAATCGATCATTCAGTCAAAATTCATTACTAAACTTTTGTTTGTTTAAAACAAGGTACACGTAAGCAGAAATCACTAATCAGATTGGGCCTATATCATTTAAAAAAAATTCCATTTGCAAGTTACAATTATTACAAACATTATTATTCAACAGTAACTTAGGCCCTTTTCAGATACAAAGCACTTGAAATCATAAAGTCATTTCATTACCAAATCATTTACATACACTTTGTACAATTTTTGCGAAAGATAATTCAAAAATAAAATCGCTGAAGACATATGCAGGTGCAAACTGATCCCGACCCTTAATCCATATCAGACCTCAGTGGCTATACTCCATTTAGCCTAACTGAATAATTCGTCAGAACCTAAAAAGCCACATTGCAATTTTTGATGAGTTTTGCAAACTCAATGAGTGAATCATCATTGTTGAATTCACCGGATTACGTGTACATATCACATATATCACAAATATTCATTCAAAGCATATAATTATTCCTGATATTCACATAACATGGCATCTCATATGATCACACAATTCACGTAGCCAAGTATAGCAACAGTTCATATCAGTTTATCACTCACTTCAGCTTTGCAAATCATTTAATGAATTTCAATCTTATATGAATGCTATATGCATGAGACTCACATCCGTTCTTATTGTTGTGACTGAGTGCCTATCAGATACTTATACAAATACTGGCCTATAGGGCTCAATCAGAACAGAATCATGGAGCATAGCTCTACGCGCGCGCACATATATCACGGAGCAAAGCTCTACGTGCAGAACATATATCACGGAACAAAGCTTTACGTGGAAGCGCTTCAACTGGCTACTCAAGTCACAACGCCTTTATCTGAGCATGCATTTTAGGAAATGCATTAAATATTGAATTTCTCATGTATCACAATCTTATATAAGAGCTCAGACAGAATTTTTATAGTCATCGGACCTAAGTTCGGCATTCAACTTTCGTTGAGAATCAAATGTCATTCAGAAATTCATATAATATAGGATTTCACATCAAATCAAAACACTTCTAATACATGCCCAACTTTCAACTCCTCAGACTTCAAGTCCGGAATTCAGAAACAAATCACAAGTAGTTCAATAATATTGGAAGTTAACAATCAAATCAAATCAATCCTAGGGCATCATCTAGGTTAACTCACAGTACGCTCTAATAAGCTATTGCCTGGATGGTCTGGCAATGTTCAACTGGCGTCCGATGTGCTCCTCTAAAATATACAAAACACATTCACAAATATCACATTTTTGCACAAATATACAAGTGTTCTTTTATGCATATCAATGTATAGAAAGTATGCACAATGCATGTTCAATGACAATTCTGGGGTACTATATTGCAGTCCTTATCAACAAATCATTCAGATATCAAAGCCCTCATTAATACCATGCATATTTACAATTGGATCGAAACAAAGCAATGTCAAACAATTTCATAACTTCATTGATCACTTAAGATTTTTCCTCAATACACATACGGGTCAAATTTCCATACTTAATATGATAATGTAAATGACCAAATTAGGCAAAACTTCCTTCTGTAAAGTTGTTCTCCAATGTCTCAAATTTCTATTGACACTAAAATCATTCAATTTGGTTCAGTATATGAAAAGATATACTTAAAATAGTTTAGACTGTTCTTAAGCTTCAGCAGAATTCTTACCTCAAGTTCCAACCAAAACTTAAAAATCTTAGAGACAGAATTAAAACTCCATTTCTTCATAAAAGTTGTAGCCCTATGTCTCTAGTTTACGACAAATTAAAAATCACCTAATTTGGATAACTACAGAGAAAGTTATGGTTAAAATACTAGAGTATGTTCGACCTGTAAAGGGAGAGACTTCGCCGCAGTGAGAACAAAAATGCTGGCCGCGGCGAACCTTCCAGAAACCAGATTTTCTCGGGATTTTTTTTCAAATATTGCCGCGGCGAAAAAGAATTAGCCACGGCGAACCAAAGTTGGCCGCGACGAACGTTTACAGAAAACTCGTCTTCCCCACTTTCCATATTTTAAACCCAAATTTCACTTTCTCTCACTACCATTTTGCATTTTTATACCCAAAACAATCTCTAAAACTTCACTTCATTTAACTCCTAATTCAGTTCAAATCATTCATATAAGATCAAAATTCAAGATTCACATTTAAACTTCAACTTCACGTCTATAGATAAACAACAAACACAATGTATTCAACTACCGTTTTGATTTTTCTCAAACCCAGACAGAGCTTATACCTCTTCCAAACTAGAGTCCATTCAACACCATTTAAAACAATTCTTAACTCTCAAATTAATCATCTAATCTATTTAACACCGAAACCAAACCTCACAATTTCATGCATGCATGTTTATATATTTACACCAGAATATACACATCATCAGAACTACTCACTTGATTCAGCTTTTAATTCCAGCAGTGAAATGGAATCCGAAGTACAAAGAGCATACCAGTTTGTTCGGTGATGAAGAACAGCGAAGAACACACATTACAGAGACACATTCCTAACTCAAAACATAATGCTACGTGTATTCTTGCATGCCCGACACTTGTCTCCATTGCATGTCTTCCACTTGTCCACTAGATAAGCTACCATTTGTCTCATAGCTATAGGTCCACATGTCACACAGAATTTTATCCACTTGTCACTCTATAATTGGCTAATAAATCAATATTTTTCACAAAATTCACCAAAAATTTCAAAATATCCTAAATAATACCCAAAATTGCCAAAACACATTTTAATCACATTTAATAACTCAATTAAACCCGGAAAATGTCATGAATGCATGTACAATCATATTAATGTGCAAAAATGTGCACGTCATATTTAGCATAAGCATTAATTGTACTTTCTAATTTCTTAATAATTTCTCGTATTCACTATTCAAGTCTCGTCATGGGTAACGGGATGTTACACAAAGACTTGCACACTGCAAGTTAATGCTTCACTTATCACTAACTGTGATAAGAAAAGTGCAGAATTGTAACACTGTAGAGAAGCTATGGCAGAAACTTTATGAAATCTATGCAAAGAGATGTCTTCCTAACAAGATGACTCTCCTCTATAATCTTGTTAACTACAAGATGAATACATCTATCTCCCTAGATGATAACCTAGACTATTTCTTTAAGTTAGTACAAGACTTAGAAGCTACAGATGAAAAGATCTCTAAGGAGCATCAAGTTGTAGTCATCCTAAAGGCCTTACCTTCTGAATTCGTTGCATTTAAGAAGGTCATTAAGCATGCTAGTGGAGAATCCCTCACTATCAAGAGGGTATTAGACTCACTAATGGAAGAAATAGTGGATGTTAACCCATTCAAGAAAGAGGCAGAAGTGATGTTTGTAGAAAACAATCATGAAAAGAAGTCACATAAGAAGAATAGCAAGAAAAGGAATTGGCAGGAGGGAAATGGAAAGGATAAGCACACCAAGGAAGGTGAGGAAAAGAAGAAAAAAGGAAAAGGAAAGAAGCGTTTCTACTGTGATAAGGAGGCACATTTTGCAAGGGACTGCAGAAAGAAGATAAGGGATAAAGCTGCACAAAGTGGAAGTGTAGGAAATGTGGAGAAACTAGAAGATTCAAGTGGTGATGAGATTCTGGCTGTCATTGAAGAGAGTGAAGACCTAAGTTGAAAATGGATCTTTGACCAAGTTGTACTATGTATATGGCACCACATAGAGACTGGTTCATAACATCTGAACCAGTCATTGCCAAGGAAAAATGGAAGATTCTGGGCAGGAAAGGATAGAAGGGATTGGGAATGTCTCCATCAACATGTTTGATAGGAAGAAAAGAACCCTTACTAATGTTAGATTTGTGCCTGGAGTAAGGAGGAATTTGATCTCTGAAAGCATGTTTGATAAGCAAGTTTTCCAGATAAGATCAAAAGATGGACTCAGAGAAATCCTTAAGCATGGTAGAGTCATTATTAGAGTTGAAAAAGTTGGGTTGTACTATATCATAGGTTTTACAGAAGTTAATCAAGTTGCTGAGAAGGGATATCATGAATCAACCAAGCAATGGCATGCAAGGTTGGGTCATGCAGGGAACAAAAGTTTGCTCCACCTTTCTAAACAAGGATTGATTCCTGAACAAAACCTACAGAAGCTGGAATTATGTGAATCATGTGTGCCAGGAAAGCATCACAGATCCAGTTTTCAAAAGGGAGCACAGAGTGCCACAGAGATCATGGAATATGCTCACAGTGATCTCTGGGGGCCAGCTCGAGTACCTACTGCAGGAGGGAACCTATACTTCATATCGATCATAGATGACAAATCTAGAAAACGTTGGGTATATCCGATGAAGAGAAAAGATAAAACACTAGAAAACTTCATAAAATGACATACACTTATGAAAAATCAGACTGGGAAGAAGCTTATATGCCTAAGGACTGACAATGGACTAGAGTACTGCAATAAGGAGTTTGAAGACTATTGTAGCAAGAAAGGTATCCTAAGGCATAAAACAGTAAGAGCTACACCTTAGCATAATGGTATAGCTAAGAGACTCAATAGGACTCTCCTAGAAAAGACAAGGTGCATGCTACTCTCTTTGGGTTGCTCACATTCTCTATAGGGAGAAGCCATTAAAACTACAGCCTATCTGGCTAATGGGTTCCCTACCTCTGCAAATGATTACAAGACTCCACAAGAAGTGTGGAATGGTAAGAAACCTAACCTAACTCACCTAAGGACTTTCGGATGTGCTGCTTATGCACATCAAAAGGAAGAAAAGCTAGAACCTAGAGCAATTAAAGGGGTATTCCTAGGTTATCTAAAGGGAGTTAAAGGTTACAAGATCTTACTACTCTTAAAGGAAGGCTACAAAACTATTATAAGTAGAGATGTAATCTTCAAGGACAATGAACTCCCTCTACTGAATAAGAATTCCTCAAATTGACACCTCCAAAAGAAAGTTCATGAGCAATTAGGATCACTAACCAACTTAGTTTCATTCTATGTGCCACCAGAAACTGAAGAACATGACAAAACACAACCTCTTGATATGGAGCCTATACAAGGCACTACACATCATGAACAAAGGATAGAAGAGACTGAAGGTGTTGGTGAAGAAGAAACCCCACACACAACTACAAATGATCCACAAGGAGATCTACAAGACTACCAACTCACAAGAGATAGGCAACCAAGGCAAAGAATTCCCAATAGAAGGTATACCGACTCAAACTTGGTTGAATTTGCATGTCTTATGGCTGAAACTATAGAATATAAGGCTCCTGAAACCTATAAAGAAGCCATGAGGAGAGCTAATGCAAAACAGTGGAAGATAGCTTGTGAGAAAGAATATTCTTCTCTAATGAAGAACATGACTCGGACTTTAGTGCCTACACCTCCTAAAGTTAAGCTAATTGAGAACAAATGGTTATTCAAGTTGAAAGAAGGAGTGACAGAAGCAGAACCTAGGATATACAAGGCTAGACTTGTAACTAAAAGGTATAAACAGAAGGAGGGAATTGACTACAAGGAGATATTCTCTCCTGTAGTCAAGTTCAAAACCATTAGGCTTATTCTAGTCCTAGCTACTATGTATGATTGGGAAATCCATTAATTAGATGTCAAGACAGCCTTCCTATATGGAAAGCTTGAGGAGACAATCTACATGAAGCAACCAGTCGGTTTTGAGGACAAGAATAAACTAGATCATGTCTGTCTACTAAAGAAATCCCTATATGGGCTTAAACAAGCACCTAGGCAATGGAACAAGAAGTTCCATGAGGTTGCTACTAGTATGAACTTCATTAGAAGTTCATATGATTACTGCCTATACTTTAAGGATCTAGGAATGACTAAAACAGTCTTCATGTTGGTCTATGTAGATGACCTAATAATAATAGGAAAAAAACTTGAACAGAATTTAAGAGGTAAAGTCTAAATTATATATTCACTTTGAGATGAAAGCCTTGGGAGAAGCTCAGAAGCTTCAAGGTATGCAGATAATCAAAAAGAGGAGGGAAGGAAAACTTTGGCTTGCTTAAAGGAATTATATCAAAAAGGTCTTAGCTCAATTCAACATGGAACAAGCTAAACCTAGTTTTGTTCCCCTAGGATCTCACCTACAGTTGGTGTCTAGTAAGAGTCCTAAGACTGAGGATAAAAAGAAAGCAATGGCTCACTATCCCTACGATGTAGGTGTTGGAAGTATTATGTACCTTATGCTATGCACAAGGCCTAACCTAGCTTAATTCATCAGTATACTAAGTAAATTCATGGTCAATCCAGGTTTAGAACACTGGCAAGGGCTGAAGGGGGTTCTCAGATACCTATCTGGAACCATTAACTACGGATTATGTTTTCAAAAGTTGAACTAATTAAATGCAATTACTTGTCATTATGTGGTTATGTAGATGCAGATTATGCAGCAGATAAAGACACAAGAAAATCAATTTCTATACATTTTTTCACATTATCAGCAAACACAATCAGTTAGAAAGCACAATAGCATTCAGTAGTAAGTTTATCAACCACAGAGGCAGAATATTATGCAATCACTGAAGGTGTAAAGGAGCTAACATAGCTATCAGGCATATTGAAAGAAATCAACATCGACATCACAAAGCTAGTAATATACACAGATAGCCAAAGTGCACTTTACCTTAGTAAAGACCCCGTCTTGCACAAGAGATCCAAGCACATAGATGTCAGACTCCACTTTGTCAGAGACAGAATCGCGAAAGGGCTCTTCAACCTGGAGAAAATTACAAGAGAAGAAAACCCATTAGATTTTGGAACCAAGGTAGTAACACAAAAGAAGTTCACTTTCTATAGGGATTACTTACATATAAGTGAAGCCCTATGAAACCGAAGTCTATTTCGTCAGATCTCACAAGTTTGGTGAAACTAGGGTTTTTCGGATTTCAAAATCACTCTCAGACCTACGGTCTAAGTGAAGATTGATGAAGTAGGTGGGAATAATTGTGATAATAATCACGTTTACTCCACCAATCTCCACTCAGATGCAACAAACACAGAAGAAAGATGAAAAATCGAAGAGGAGAAGAAGAAGTGTCTAAAGATCGAAGAGAGACAAGCTCTCGAATGTTCCTACTAAGACAGAAATAGAAGACTTAGCTTAAGTGACTTACACATGAGGCACACGTGACAAAACACAACCATCTGATCAATACATAGTCGTTTACTATATAACAGAAGCTAATGAAACGCAGCTATATCAACATAATACGCAGAGCAGAAGCAGAAGGATTAGTAAATCACATGGGAGGCACATGACACTTATCTGACTCATGCAAGCTCATCCGAAAGCTACTCCATTCAACACCTATAAAAGGAACAGATCACAAGCATCAGAAGGAGAGTATACAGAGACTACATTATTCTCATTACTTTGTAATCAAACTTCTGAGAGTGTAAGAATTAGAGTGAAAAGTTTGAGAGTGTGCTAGGGTACTTATTTGTGAGTACTAGGAGAGTTAATAGACTCTTGCAAGTGTTTAGATAAACACTCAACTCTGTAAATTGTTATCTTCTTCTTCATACTATTTGAAACCACAAGTATGGGATCCTTGGATGTAGATAGCATTAAAGCTATCAAACTAAGTAAAAATTAGTGTCTTTGCTTTCTACAATCTTTAATTTTTGCAAGATTAACAAAATCTTTATCAGTCTTTATTGTGAAAGACAGCAGTGCAACACAAAGAACTCAACAGAGAGAAATCAAGATAAAACTTGAAAAACTCAAATCTTCCTACAGTTCTCCAACCATGCATCAACTTTTCTTGATATAACTTCGTATATCAACATTCAGGAGCAAAACTTTCAAATCATTAAGGAGAACCTCATTCTCACATCAAATTTACTATTCAATAAGTAAAGAAAAATCCAAACATGCAACAATCAACTGAACCTTAAAATACGCATAAATAAAAACTTAGAAGGCCTAGACGATAACTCCTTCGAACCTCTTTTTTTGTTTTTAATAAACAACATCAATATGCTTCAAATTTTTAAAGAACACAGCTCATGTGTCCCTCGAAGAAATTCAAACCTGACCTTATTCCTCGCCATGTTAACTTTGTCATTAGGTGTCTAGTTGATTCCTCCCTCATAAATAACTAATTGGTCATCTATTTGAGCAGTTTCTTTTCCAGCGACAACTAACTGTGAATCTGGACAATTTCTTGTTTTTCCTTTACTACGTCTTTATGCTTGTAATTGACCATGTCTAACCTAAATATGTTTTGGTAATGAGGGCTTCTGCTGGAAATTCATTGAAGAGTGTCTAGATTTTTGGTTTTGACATTTAGGCCTTATATGCCCGATAACCCCACAAAAATGACATGTAGGTATAAATTTCTGATTCTTCATTGAGATTTATCCTTGGACAGATTTGATTGCACCACTTTTCTCATCATTAGACTCAGAACATTCACCTTTATAGCCAATGCCTTAAAGGTCTCCTTTAGTCTTACCAATTTCCAACAACTTTTCTAGTTTTTCGGGATCTCTATATAACATTTTTATTCCCTTTTCCGTACTAACCGACTTCAACTTTATTTAATCAAGCTCATCTAATGTAGACAATAACTTCTCTAGATCTTGAATGATGTTCTTCATGGAGAGATTTTCCTTCTTTAACTTTTCATTTTTCTTGCATGCTTGCACCCATTTTGCATACATTAATTTATAGGCTTAATAGATATCCTCCTTTTTGTCATTAGAATCATTGTCATCTCTATTATAATCTAAGGTTAGACCCTGAGCTGATTCGTCTGCGTTTTTTCTAAAATTTTCTTATTTATCCACGTTTTCATCATCAGTTTCTTCCTTCTTGGTTACTGGTAAGCAATCAACTAGACTTTTGTTGTATAAAGCAATTAACGCAGCACTACTTATAACTTCTTCTTCACTACCATACTCACTTTCAGATTCGTTCTCACTCCAAGTGCTCATTTAGGACATCCTTTTTCTCTTCTTCAAGGTGTTAGCACATTCCACTTGCACATGTACAAAGCTTTGACACTTATGACATTGAATTCTCTTCACTTTTCTTTCAACCTTTTGAGTTTTAGCTTGTTGTTTGAAGTGGCTATTTAATAAACTCCCACCATTTTGCCTAAACTCGGGTCTATCCTTTTTCACTTTCTTTAACCACTTACTGAAATTTCTTATCAATAACTCCATATCTTCATTCTCATTAGATTTATCTTCAAAGTCATTCACAACTTTACCAATCTTGGCTTGCAATGTCAATCCTTTGTTCTTCTCTTGTTTCCCCCTTAACAAATTCATTTCAAAGTTAGTAAGAATCTCAATTACCTTATCCAGAGACAATTCGTCAATATCATGAGCCTCTTTTATGGCTGCAATTTTTAGTATGAATCTTGAAGGTAGAGATCTCAATGTCTTCTTAACCAGTTTTCGATTAGAATACTTCGTTCCAAGCTGATGTGCTTGATTTCCTATGTAACTCTCATGGAAGTCTCCAATCGTTTCACTTTCATCCATTTTCAGTTTTTCAAATCTCACAGCCAACATCTGAAGTTTCGAAGCTACCATAGATTTTGATCCTTCATGTATAGTTTGCAGAGTATCCCATGCTTCTTTTGTCTATTCACAAGCTGATATCATAACAAAGCGACCTTCATCAACTATACTAAAAATGGCGTGCAGAGCTTGAGAATTTCCAAACACTCTCTCTTCTTCAGCCCTTGTCCACTCATATGCATCTTTAAGCACTGCTTCTCCCTTTTCATCAGTCATCACTGGATGTGTCCAGCCTTTTAAAACCAAGTTTTATGCTTTTGTTCCTTGTGCTTGAATGAATACTCTCATTTGTGATTTCCATGTAGGATAATTTAAACCATCTAACATCGGTGACCTGATGATTGATGCCCCTTCTTTTATAGTCATAATTGCCAAAACACATATCTGTACTAACTCGATATACCAAGTTCTAATTCAATGACCCGCTCTGATTGAAAATCTTGAAAGATGTGGTTAAAGACCTTTTGATCCTTTGAAAAGGAGTACTAAAAATTAGTGGAGATGGGATGGAGAATTTTTGCCTATGGGATTAGTTAATTTGATAATACTTTTAGAGTCTCTTGGGTTGTAATTTGCCTTTGAATTTATTTGGTTTTTCTCTACTCTTGTGAGTTGGTTGGTTTCTAATTAGACTTAAATTAAGGAGTGTGTGTTTGAGCGAGCTTTGGTATCCTTGCACTATGAAGATAGTATGGTTTGATAAATGGCTAAAGGTAAACTTTAATCGGTTACTGCAATTCTGAAAATTCCAATTGATGAGTGCTCCTTAATCTGTTTTAGGGACAAGCAAAAGTTTGAGTTTTGGGGCATTTGTTGAATGCATTTTCTCATTGGAATGAGTTGCTTTTTTTCTTAGTTTCTGCATACAATCACTAAGTTTTATACATATTTTACCTGCTAAATTGTTTAGTTTCTTTGAATCTGCATTTATAGTGATTCCTGTTTAATTTGTAAGAAATACACTTGACTTTAGTTGAAAATGACACAGCTCATATTTTGTTGCCCGATACAGCTAACCTACTAGGAAAAGGAAGTTAACGGATTGATGCAATTAAAGAAAGTCCAACCCAATAATCCATTAAAATGAAGGTGAAACGACAATCCAGCAGGAGAAAAATGCAACACGCAGTGACGCACCAGGGAGCAATCCAAAACGCAGGGAGGAAAAGAACAAAACGCAAAAGCCAGCTACGGATGGGCTAGGTTTTAATTTGGAGGATTTAATTTCACAAACGAGGAGCTACAGTGACACGGGGGAGGCACGAGGAGGCACCACCAGGAGACGCAAAACGCACGCATCAGGAGAGGGACGGACCACCAAAACGACGCACCATCCTGGGGTTGACGGATGCACGCTACGCGGGGACGCAAAAATTAAATAGGGACGCAGCAGCTCCAAGAGAACGCACGCAACGCACGCATCAGGAGAGGCAAGGCTGACGCACCATCAGGGGTTGACGCACACGAGATGCACACGGGAACCAGCACGCAAAGACACAGCGAGGCAGAGACCAAAGGGTGACGCAAAAAAGGGATCCCAAAACCCATTCGTTCTCTGTTTATTATCTGGTTTCTCTTATGTTGTTTGCTGACTTTAATGTTTGTGGTTTTCATCCTATCATGATTGAGTAGCTTCCTCGAAGCTTCATGGTTGGGGCTGAAGCTTGTAGTTAGTTTCTGTGGATTGAATCTTGGTTTGATTTATAAGTATGAGTTTCTTGGTTTTGATTTCTCTGTTTTGAGATTAATTTTACTGGTATTGTGGTTGGCCAACTATTACTTGACATTAGTTGTTAATTGAAGATTTGATAGGTGAAAATTGATAACGGAACTCCAAAACAGTGAACTTATAAATTTCAGATTTATACATAGACTGAATTTATGAGAAAAAACCCAGGTTAGCAAAGAACTTAATGGGTTATGCTTGATTGATAGGCTGCGATAGTAGATTAGGATTATTGCATAATACTCCTTTGATACCTTGAAAAAGGATATAAGAAACTCGAGGCTCAACATTCTATCAACCAGAATTTGCCTCATAAATTGATCCAGGCCAAGTCCATAGAAAATGCTAAAAGTAGAACCTTCCTTGAAGCTTACCATATTCCATTCGGATTAATCCCTAGAGATATTCGCATCTTTGTTTAGCATTGATTTTATTATTTTTGATAGTTAAATTTCTTAATTTAAATCCCCATTCTTACACAGCTGCTTAGTCTAATTAATTAAGTAATCCAAGCCTAATACTTACACAAATATTCCCTGTGGGACGATATTATACTATACTACTTGAGACCCGTGAACTTGCGGAGTTTCATCAAGTTTCTTGGGGCCGTTACCGGGGAGTAATCCCTGAGTAATATTAGGCGACTGATTGTTTGGTTAAATTAGACACTTTTATTTTTATTTTTGTTTTGTGTTAATAGATTTTGTTAGAATTGATTTTTGTTTTATTTGCTCTCTTTACTGTCTACTTCTTATTTTGCGTTTTATATACCTTGCGTTTGATCTTGCTGTGTTTTTCTCAGTCTATGCAAAGGGCCATCAGTGTTGAAGAATTGTTGTTTGATTCTGAAATCGAGAAGACAGTTAAGGCACTAAGGAAGCCAAAGAACAAAACGCAGAAGCCAGCTACAGATGGGCTAGGTTTTAATTTGGAGGTTTTAATTTCACAAACGAGGAGCTACAATGACGTAGGGGAGGCAAGAGGAGGCACCACCAGGAGACGCAAAATGCACGCATCAGGAGAGGGACAGATCACTAAAAAGACGCACCATCATGGGGAGGCAGGACGCACGCTACGTGGGGACGCAAAAACGAAATAGGGATGCAGAAGCTCCAAGAGAACGCACGCAACGTACGCATCAGGAGAGGCAAGGCCGACGCACCATCAGGGGTTGACGCACATGAGACGCACACGGGAACCAGTACGCAAAGACACAGTGAGGCAGAGACAAAAGGGTGACGCAAAAAAGGAATCCCAAAACCCATTCGTTCTCTGTTTATTATCTAGTTTCTCTTATGTTGTTTGTTGACTTTAATGTTTGTGGTTTTCATCCTATCATGATTGAGTAGCTTCCTCGAAACTTCATGGTTAGGACTGAAGCTTGTAGCTAGGTTCTGTGGATTGAATCTTGGTTTAATTTACAAGTATGAGTTTCTTGGTTTTGATTTCTCTGTTTTGAAATTAATTTTACTGGTATTGTGTTTGGCTAACCATTACTTGACATTAGTTGTTAATTGAAGAATCGATAAGTGAAAATTGATAACGGAACTCCAAAACAGTAAACTTATAAATTTCAGATTTAGACATAGACTGAATTTATGAGAGGAAACCCAGGTTAGCAAAGAACTTAATGGGTTATGCTTGATTGCTAGGCTACAATAGTATATTAGGATTATTGCATAATACTCCTTTGATACCTTGAAAAAGGATCTAAGAAGCTCTAGGCTCAACCTTCTATTAACCAAAATTCGCCTCATAAATTGATCCAGGTAAAGTCCATAAAAAACGCTAAAAGTGGAACCTTCCTTGAAGCTTACCACATTCCATTCAGATTAATCCGTAGAGATATTCGCATCTTTGCTTAGCATTGATTTTATTATTTTTGATAGTTCAATTCCTTAATTTAAATCCTCATTCTTACACAGCTACTTAGTCTAATTAATTGAGTAATCTAAGCCTAGTACTTACACAATTATTTCCTATGGGATGATATTATACTATACTACTTGATATCCGTGAACTTGCGGAGTTTCATCAATAACGAACATAAACAAATAAACTTGAGATAAGAAAAAGCAACTTCCCTAATTAATTCAACTCCTTCAATATCAAATCAGAAAGTTGTTCGTCAATATTACTGTCATATTCAGCTGCTGAAATTTTCAGACACCAATTCCCCTGTCAACAGCCACACAATCAGCATCCAATCAGTTACCTAAAGCCATACAAAACATGAAGAACAACAGCACAAAAGAATACGTAGACTAGAAAATGAATTAACTGCAAAACTCCCAAAAAAAACACCCTTAATTGTCGTTGAATAATAAAAGAAAATATAGCAGTAGAAAGTAATGAATCACCCAGCCAAAAGACACGCAAAAGCCTGGAAAGAAAATCACAACTGCTGCACATCCATGATTAATGACAACACAACCAAAGAAAATTTCATCACCAACAATTCAGCTTGGGTTCGTGATCCACCTGAAAAATCCAGCTACAATACTACCCAATCAACAATGACTATAGAAAATAAATGCAGCACACATACCTTTAGCCGAAGTTGCGTGATCAACCAAAGAGTTTGCAACGAATGGATATCGATCTCCACAAAATCAACTCATTAAACATATCGATATTTTCCCTAGAAATTCCAATTGCCAGGTCATCCAAAACTCCTTCCCCAAAAATGACTACATTTAGCTCACAACCATATTATATCTGCCGTATACTATCTATTTGAATCTAATCTTGATTAAGATTTTAAGTTTTATTAACATTTGTCTTGGAAGACTCTTACATAAATATAACTAAGTCTAATTATTAAATAATATCTAAAATTAAATAATAAAATATAATTACCTATATCTTAACAAGGTTCAATTAAAAACACTCGAATTGGGACTGAATCGTCACCCTTCGAAACTTCTTGTACTATAATTTTAATTTATTTTATTATATTAGTGTGTTTTTTTTAATGAAATTCTATGTCATTTTAGGATTACTGGCCTTCTGAGAATCACAATTAGTATCCACTAATTCCAATGATATGCTAATAAATAAATAAATAAATTTTCTTTTTCACCTTAAATTCTTGAGCCAGCTGTTCTATCTTTTGAAGTGTCTGCAAACTAACGAAGGAATTAATTACTGGATACGCTGATAGTCTAAGAAAGAAAAAAAAAAATTTTCTTTTCCAAGACTTCTTCTCGTCATGGCAAAAGCTCTCATTTGAAGAGCCATTGGACTCTTCGACTCTTGTCTTTTCTCACACTGGGCCGTTTCGAGACGACTTTTTCCTTATACTTGACTCGACGGTGGTTGTTTGTTGAGCTCATTTGATCGGCAACCACACGATTATTAGTTGATCGGAAATCGCCGATCTACATGGGAAAGAACAGATCGTCGTCGTCGTCGGCAGCGGCGAGCAAATGGAGGTACTGTAACCCGGGTTATTATCTCAAGAGACCAAAACGTTTGGCTTTGCTTTTCATTGCCTTTGTCGGTGGTTCTTTCTTCATTTGGGATCGCCAGACTCTTGTTCGTGAATACGAGGTGGGGTTTACTGATTTTTTTTTATTTTAAAGTATTGAATTTTGTTTTCTATTTTGGTTAAAGATTGAGTGTTGATTGGATTTTCTGTTTGATTCATGAGGGAGTGTTGGGAATTGGAGGACAAGCTTTGTTTCCATTTGATGAAAGTCTTAACTTTTTGTTGTCTTTTTTGTTAAAGTTCTTTAATTGCATTATTCTGTTTGACCAATGAGGAATTGTTGGAATATAGAGAAAAGGGATATGAATTTTGGTCTTTAGAGGTATTTAATTGTACTTCCATTTTTAGTAATCTTGGGTGGGAATTGTCCTACTGCTGATGTGAAAGTGTTGGCAAAAATAGGACTTTGAACTGGATTTTGAGTGACCTTTGCATCATTGAACTGAATTTTCGTTTCTCTTTGCGAGAATCTAACCTTTGGTTGATGAGAATTAGTGCAAATGTGTTGAAATTTTTTCTTTCATTAACTCTGCAGTTCTTATTTCTATTGGTGATTGAGGGGGAGGAGGGTGTTGGTCTGAACAGTAATCGAGTAAAAGCTTTTTATGCCTTGCATTCAATATAAGTAGAGATATGATAGTTCATTGCTTTTTCTTCGATCTTTCACCTGGGAATTGCATTAGCTAGAGGATGGTTAGAATTGTTTAATCCAATCAAAATAGGCATTTAATAAAATGCTGATAACCTGAGCTTTGAACAGTGGAATCAGACTTGTTTCAGTACATTCCCTTTGTCTTACTTCTTGTTTTTCTTCAATTTGCTGGTATGTGACAATTCAAGTGCTAATTTGCAGGTAGAAATTTCCCAGTTGAACGAAGAAGTGAACCAGTTGAAATCTACAGTAAGAAATTTTCTCCGAGTGCTTGAGTTTCATACAGTAGAATTTTTTTTTACTCTTTTTGTGGTGGTAGAGAAAAGATTTTAAGCTGTCAACTCTTAAAAATTTGTGAATGTTTAATTCCAGTAAAATTGGTAAAATCAAAGCCCCCTTGTTTTCCCTGAAAATATTTTTATCGGAAAGAATCTTATGCTATACTGATTGTTCTCAGGCAAGTTAAGTTAGAGCACTGTTTGTTCTTTATTGTTTCCTTGAAATTCATTTGTATTTTAGTTTGACAGATCAGTTTATTTTTTGTATAGCATACTTGTGTTCTTGACTAAATGCTAATTGGTTCTGTCAGCTGGACGAGTTAAAGAGTATTCATGGTGATGTGTTTAAATCGATTAATAGTAAATCTAGCAAACCTTCTAAGAAGGTTATTTCTGAGGACCCCCTTGACATTCAGCGAAGAGAGAAAGTAAAAGATGCAATGATACATGCGTGGAGTTCGTATGAGAAGTATGCTTGGGGGCATGATGAGCTTCAGGTATGTTAAATACTTCATGGTTAATCATAAGTCATTCTTTAGGTGGACATGTTTACTTCTTGTACGTGATGTGTCTGTGCACTGCTCTTTAAGTATTGCATTTGATGGCCAAAGCTGTACATGTTTTGTTGTTTGAATGCATCGCAGCACAATAAAGCTTCATCTTGTCAATATGTACTCCACGTTTGCTTGATTCTTGTTTTAGAATTTCCATTGAAGAAGTCATCATTCCCAGAGTGCTAATACTAGTTTTTGTGTTCTTACAGCCACAGTCAAAGAATGGTGTTGATAGCTTTGGTGGCCTTGGAGCAACGCTGATAGATGCTCTGGATACTTTATACATAATGGGTCTGGAGGAGCAGTTCCAGAGGGCTAGAGAGTAAGTTAAGACTTTCCACCTTCCATGTAGTTTGTTTAGATTTAATGATCCCCCTGTTCTTTTTGCACTAATCATTCTTTTCTCTTTGTCTTCTCATTCTTGTAGGAGTTAAGGGAAATTAAGTTTATTCTTGGATTCTAATTTGGAAGAGATTTTTGAGTTTAAAATTTTAATTTTCCTTCTAAAAAACTCTTAACTATGATTAATTTAAATAAGTAGAAATGAATTTGGCTAGCATTGGCCTGTAGTAAAGGGGAAAATTAAAGATTCAGAAATAGAAAAAGAAAGATTTTCGAGTATTGGTTATGTTATATCATGAAGAATGTGACGTATGTGACGTATTCATGCATAGAGGAAAATAGTTCATGATTCATCTATGCGTGCTCTCCTTATTGTGGCATGGCATATGGAATGTTCACTTCTTCAACTTATAACTTTCTTTTATCAAGTACAGTACATCTAACATTACCTCACCAGTAATTAGACCTTGCGAGTGGACATCAAAAGGTACCAAATTGGAATATGTGGAGCTGATTTCTTTTGCTTTATAACTATTGCCACTTCAGGAATTTATTGAGTTAGATTTAAAGTGTAACTTAATCTTTATATTTCATGTCTTTTTATGCAGTTTTAACTATATTGTAATATTTTCATTTTTTCCTTCTCGTTTCTGCATTATAGCTTCTGCCATTTATTGGAGGAGTATTGAAGATCATTTATGGAGCTATTCAACCTGCTTATACCTGCCAACTACATTGATTTCCATTCAAATAACTTTATCTGAAGTACGATTTCTGACATGATCCTATTATTTATTATCTCTTTTAGGTGGGTTGCAAATACGTTGGATTTTAACAAGGATTATGACGCTAGTGTGTTTGAAACAACTATAAGGTTGCATTTACCAGGTTTACTGTATAGTTAGCTTTTCTATATTAAAATAAAATAATACTGTTGCAAATATACTAGGTGTGACAGTATCTTAGATTGTTATGGCTTGAGGTTTTTATTTTCTTCTGCTGATATGTCTTGTCTTTTTATTCAAATCCAGAGTTGTAGGTGGGCTACTTAGTGCATATGATCTTTCAGGAGACAAAGTTTTCCTTGAAAAGGCCAGAGATATTACTGACAGATTACTTCCTGCTTGGAATACACCTTCTGGAATCCCATATAACATAATTAACCTGGCACATGGAAATGCTCGGAACCCTGGATGGACTGGTGTAAGTGTTATTGTTCTAGACACTATCATGTCATATATTGGAAAGAAATTCCCAATGTCTTGTCCTGAATGGACTATGTGGCTGGAGCTTAGCTTTCCTTTCTGATGGCACCTGAAATTCCTTTCTTTTGCATTTCCTTTAGTTGTTCATTTATCGTTATCTTTATCCTTTGTCAGCTTGTTGCTGATCTGTTATTAATACTATGTGATTTCGTTAATGTATAGTCTAGAGTTTCATTTTTTTGGTGCTATTCTGAAACCTTTTGCTAGGCAATCTGTCCTGCCATTCCTGTTCCAATATATCTGTTCGATACACCTCCTAACTCTATTAATTGTGCACACAATCACTCTTTGTTGACATGGTGGCATGTTGAGACCTGGGATTTCTATAAACAGTTGAATATTCCTGAAATGTAATTGTTTTCACTATCATTCTTGTTCCCAGGGAAACAGTATTCTTGCGGATTCTGGAACCGAGCAGCTTGAATTTATCGCTCTTTCTCAAAGGACCGGAGATCCAAAATATCAACGAGTAGTATGTTTCTTCCATCTTTTCATGTCTAATTGTGTATTTGTTTGTCATCCATGCATTGGTGTTGCTGACTTCATGTGCAGAAATCATGTCATTATTGGCTGTTTTCGGTCGTTATTTTCTACTCTGATCAAATTGGACTAAATAGTTCCTGTGTTATTTTTGTCCTTACAAAATTCAGCTATTTGATGGATTCGTTTATTTTATTATGTGGAGTTTTTAAGATGGCTTGAATTAGTAGTTTTTCTTTCCATAGTGAATAAATATTGACTGGAAATTGATCTTTCAGGTAGAAAAGGTAGTCGAGGTGCTCAATAGCAGTTATCCTGATGATGGTTTACTTCCAATCTACATCAATCCTCTTTCGGGAACTGGGTCATACTCCACAATAACTTTTGGTGCCATGGGTGACAGGTACCTCTGGAAGATTTAGACACCTATTGTCTAGTATGTGTGCTTCGAATTTTCTTTCAATGATGGTACCTGCTAATATTGTTCTGATAAAACCCCCAAATTTGATCAGCTTAAATATTTTTTTGCAGCTTTTATGAGTATTTGCTTAAGGTCTGGGTTCAGGGAAACAGAACTGCAGCTGTGAGAGGCTATAGGTAAAGACTATATTTATCATACCTATTCTTGTAGTTGTCAATGACTTGCATAACCCGGCGATCAGTTGCAGTTAATTTGGTTGATCTATTGATTTTGTTATCCAGTAAAGAACACTTTTGTTGAATATGGGTTTCTGAGTGTAGAAAACATGATTAAATATGAAATGTGAACATAATTGAAGAAATGTAGTGTATTTTAATAACTTAAAACCATATGCTTCTATTTTTCAGTGAAGTTGCTTTCTTCATATTTTCTCTTGATCTTCACTATTTGATTTGAATTTGTAAAGCACTATTTTTGTAGCTATGTTCATTTTGAATTTTTCTGATACCAAAGTAAACGGAATTTGAATCTTGGAAGCAGGGAAATGTGGGAAAAGTCAATGAAGGGCTTGTTTAGCTTGGTGAGGAGAAGCACACCATCATCATTCTCGTACATTTGTGAAAAGAGTGGAGACATGCTGACAGACAAGGTAATATTTATTTTTTATGGTACCTATCACTGCAATTGCTTCCACTATTCCGTGCTTAGTGTAAGTTTGCTCATCAAAAAGAAAAAGAAAAATCTAGGGATCAAATGCTGATTCCTTGATCTCCTTATATTTGTAGATGGATGAATTGGCATGCTTTGCTCCAGGAATGCTTGCTTTAGGAGCCTCTGGTTATGGACAAACTGATTCTCAGAAATATCTTTTTTTAGCTGAAGAGGTATTCTTGATATCTTCAAAACTACATATTAAAAATATTCATTTTCTGACTGTAGTAAGTTTGCTTTATTTTGATGCAAAATTCCTTCCGAGGTGTTTGAAACCTTTGATTTATGAAGTTATGAAAGTTTTTCGTCACCCTTACTGAAAGTTAGTTGTTGGCTTGTGTGCTTGTGTACTTATCTCAGTGAGTTGCAGAAAATATCTACTAGCTTTTTGTCCATTTATTTTGTTAGATTGTTGAACTTGCACACCAAACTCATCACAACTTTTGTATCTAGATGTCCCTTGCATGCACATGCACAACTTCTGTAGTGAACCCATTCATCTTTTTGTCAAACATCAGCAAAACAATGTTTATACTGTTATTTATAGTAGACATATAAGTCTGTTGCCACTGCATCTTTTCCTGCTGGGATGTTCTACATGAACTCAAGCATGCAGTTTCAATGTAACCTTAAGGTGGAGTTCTTGTAAAACGATTTCACCTAGGATAAGAAAGTAATTTGCATTACTTATCGACCTACATGGATTAGTTAATATAACTTCTTCCAGAAGATGGCTAAGATCTTTAAGGAGCAGCTTTTGACCTTTTATCTGTTGACATTTTAGCCTTATGTATCTGCTCCCTTTCAACTCACTAAATGCTTAAGGAAGAACCTGTAACAGTTTCTGGTACAGATTCTGTTCTATTGCTTCCTATTGTGCTTTTCTTGACAAGGATTCTTTTAAGTTTTAGGACTAGAATTTATAAAATAAGGAATTGAAATAAAAGATAAATCTAGGAATCACTCCTAGGTTTGTATCAAGAACTAGGAAACCACACCTAGGATTTGAAACCAAAAAAACTGTTGGAAACAGAGGGATAGGTTTCTATAAATCACTTCTAGAGTTCAGGAATCACTACTAAATATCTTATACTGGAACAGTTTGTGTCCTGTATTCTGGTAGTGGTGAACTTTGTATTGTCTTGCTATTTGAAATAGATGGTCTAAGAACTAGTTATTAAAAACTAGTATCCTGCTATAGTAGTGAATATTAGCTGTATATTGCTCATTTGCCAATAAGCAAGTACATGATTCAGGTTTATGCTTGAGTATGCATCTGAAACCCTATTTGTTTCCTTTTGCAGCTTGCCTGGACTTGTTACAACTTTTACCAGTCTACGCCAACAAAATTGGCTGGAGAGAATTACTTTTTCCATTCTGGGCAGGTTAGTTATCTTTGTCCTTAATATTATTAGCTATGGTTTTGTTGTCTTTTTCCTTAATATTATTAGCTATAGTTTTCTCCATTGTCCCGTGGTGGTTTACATATATCATTTTCAGGACATGAATGTGGGTACATCTTGGAATATCTTGAGACCAGAGACAGTTGAATCACTATTTTATCTGTGGCGTTTGACGGGCAATAAAACATATCAGGAGTGGGGTTGGAATATTTTTCAAGCATTTGAAAAGAATTCACGAATTGAGACAGGATATGTTGGATTGAAGGATGTAAGCAAGCCTTTTACCTTCCAAACCACTATAATTGAAATCTCTGTATATGTGATGATAATTTCCTTCACAAGAGCTAAGTTTTATTTAAGAATGTAGTACCTTCTTAAACATTTGTTATAATGTAATATCTCACTAAACTATGGCTTCCTTTATCTAGGATACTGATTTATGTTATTGTTCAAAATCAAGGTTCTTTTAGAGGATAAAGATTTACCGTGGGGATATTTTAATATTTACTTCTTCTTCCTTCTACCTCCTTGGGCATTAATATTCATCAATAGATAAGGTTTGACAGAAACATATGCATGCTGGAGTCCTTACATTGTCTTGTTTTTAGTTGTTCAGACACCTGGAGGATACACCTTTTTAGACTTTTTTGCTAAAATAACATAAATGGGCCAAAATACTCTATTTACACAATTTTTTGAGTTGCAGGCTTATTTAGCTAATAGTTTATATGAAAACTATTAACTTGTTTAACTTTTTTGTCCAAAATGTCATTTAGCCTCTCCATTTTTTTTGGTGTTTAAGGAACTGATCTCTGAAGGAAGAAGATAATGCCTTAATGAGTAATATTTCTGTTGGTTTTCCCAACTGCTACTGAATGTTACATGATATTTTCAGGTCAATACTGGTGTCAAAGACAACATGATGCAAAGCTTCTTCCTTGCAGAGACACTGAAGTATCTCTACCTTCTGTTTTCACCATCTTCAGTTATCTCACTTGATGAATGGGTCTTCAACACTGAAGCGCACCCTTTACGAATAGTGGCACGCCATACTGGAGAGATTTCTGGACAATCAGAAAAACGAAAAATTAGGATTCGGGGCAGGAAAGAAGGTCAATTTGAGGGTTAAGCTTCATTGCCATTGGACATCTGGATTAAGCCCCAATTGCATGCTTTGAGGCATGAATTCGAATGGACAACATGGTATTTTAACCTTACAGTTATTGAATTAGATTAGAGGCCTCTAGAATCTGCTTCTGCCACTCCCTGTGCCATATAAGGCAGTTTAGAAGTTTCTTGCGTCCAGGTTGCTGGGAACTGTTGTATCTAATATCATACAATGGAAACCCTATTGGCTGTGTACTATACGAACAATTTATGCCTGATACCTATATGGAAATTTTTGACCTTTTTTCGTGTTTGGATTAGGAGAAGAGCATTTAGACTGAAGAATTAGTTGTTTTGGAACCATCTGGTGTCTTTCAGATATGAATCAGGGGGGCAGAACTTGCATCAGTATTTCAGTTTTTGTTTAAACATAGTTTAATGCTACTTCCAACCATCACATATGTTTGGTGGCAATAAAGCTACTATAGCGTTCAGAATCCACCGCTAAACAGGGCAATATTTGCCAAAATATGACAAGTTATATTGATTTCATGAATGCACTTCAACTTTTAATATGCTTCAAGTTGCTTTAACTTGTGTTTGGGTCTAAATCTAGCTCAAATTCGATTGATTTTAAACTGAATAGACTAAATTCAACTTGTTCCAACTTAAGACGACCTGAAATCTGACTGGCTCAAAAGACTTTGCCTGAGCTGGTTCGTTGGTGTTACTTGGTTTGAACTGGAGTAGCTATCTTGTCCCAAGTCAATCCACCTGTCCTCTTGAATCAAGTTTCGGGCTTTCAATTGCTCTCGTGTCCTAAATCGAGGAAAACAGGAAAGTTTTTGTTTGCTTCGTGGATTGGGCTTGACCTCCATCCGACACCAAACACAAGAAGGGAAATAGGGAAGAAAGTTGTCTACCTCTGAACTCGTAACCCCATCAACTTTAGGAGGGCCCTAATAGCTGGTATGTCGAGTTTCATGCTTATTAACCAGAATCGCGACTCTGCAAAGAGAGACAGTGACACAGCGGAAAAGATGAGCTCAGCTAAAGTAAAGGGCTATGGCCAAGAAAGAAACAAGCTTCAAAGAATCTTTCCATGTCTTTCTTGAGCTTGCAACTGAAACGAATTTTCCATGAAACTAAAAACTTTTCCAGGAATGTTTTGAGGAGAAGGATCAACCCTCTTGAACCTTGATTTAATGCTAACATCATATCGATTCCTCTCTCGCCTTAACCATCCCCCAAAACGCACTTCATCCGTTTTTCCCTCATTCTCCATTATACCAAATAAAGACTTGTACTCTCCGTTGACCCTTGACAAAGATATCAAGGAAGACACTAACAGTGCCACCACCAGCAAGAGCGGTGCTTGTTTAGCACCCATTTTATCAAACCAAATTGACTTTCAGTGTGTTCATCATTCTCATTCTGGCAGCTTTCCCTTCTCTAATCCCTTAAAACGGTTTGTTGTGCTGGGTTTGGTTCCCCTGGAGAATGATCAGAAGCAACAGAATTGGCATCTCCAGCATTTATCCCATCGCAGTAGGTTTTTTGTTTTTGTTTGTGTTTCTGTTTTCAGTTTTGGCTTTTGAAATGGTTTCTAAAGAAGGATATTCCTTTATAAAGCAGCAAAAGCTTTAATCTTTGTCCATTTTTTGACATCTAGTTTGCAGTTGTGCTCTTTTTGAGTTTGTATACTTCGTTTTAGGTTTTTTCACGAGGGCTAAACAAATAAAGAGGATTGAATTCAATGATCAACATAGGTATTTGTTTTTACTTGTATATACTTTTATTTTGCTGGTTTCATCACTTTATTCTACGTTAGTTCCTTTATCCGTTTTGCCAATGGTGGATTGTCTGGAAAATGATAGGAAGAACAGAGTCCTTTTTACTGTACTAGTAAGCACTTTTTATTCACTTCCTATTTATTATGTTAATTTCTGCGGGCTTAAGTAGTTTGTGTTGATTGATTTTTGATTTTTTAAACTGTATGGTACTCTTTCTTAATGCTTTGCAAGAAAAGTGGCTTTTACAGTTATGATTGATATGCCTGGATCCTGATATCCATGCCTGTGAAATGCATTAGCAGTCTGCAGTTATAAGTTGTAAAGTGTGATTATGCATCAAGGTTCTTTTGTTCATACATGTGATCTGGAAATTGTAGGAAGAATGGTCTTCTTGAATCGGAGATGGTTGAGAAAAAAGATTAACAATAGATTATGCTGTTGGCATTTAGAAAAAGAAAATCATTCCTCATCTAACCGGCAAAATCAAGTGTCCTTTAAGCAATAAGGATGAGACTACCTAAAGCTGCTGGTTCCAATTAAAACATGACTTTATTCTATCAATGAAATGGATAGTATGATTGTAAAAAAAGAAAGAAAGAAACAGAGGCAGAAGCTGTAATTTGATTGTGTGGCGGAAGAGGAGATGATAAAAAATTTATTGCAGTCCAGTAGTTGACTGCAATTACCTTTTCAGTTTCCTTTCACATTGGACACGTAGTTGCAGTCAAGTAAGTAAGGCATAATGCTAAATGATGTGTCAAAGTTTTATACAGGTTCCTGATAGATACTTCATTCATGGTCAATTTTTGGTGGTTGAATTTTCTCTGTTTTGAGATTGGATTCAGAGGTTACACTGGATTACGCAATTATGACAGGATTGATTCACTGTGTTTTAGATTGTATATGTCAAAAAGAAAGGACTCAAACACCTAGAACTGTATATGTGGGCGTGAACATAACTTCGTGCCTCCACGAACCTTTTATCTAAGTGCTTTCAGATGTACCAAAAATAATGTGTTCAAGTGATGTAACTTTTAAAACTATTACTCCATGCCTTAAACCATCTAATGCTTCTGATATACTTGGCAGTCAACGAGCAGTTACAACTGCACTCTGGTGCAATTTCCTTGTATTTTCTCTTAAATTTGGTGTATGGTTGTCAACCTCTAGTCATGTAATGTTAGCTGAAGTTGTGCACTCGATTGCAGATTTTGCAAATCAGGTAGTTTTTTTTTACAAAATTTGCTAATCAATCTTCTATTTGATTCTAACCAACTCTCTTTGCTGAATATTGAACATATGGGAACTATTTTCCCTTGGCATTGCAGGCTCTTCTTGCTTATGGTCTGTCTAGCTCTAGACGTGCGCCAGATGCCCTTCATCCGTGAGTCTTCAGCACCAAATTTTGATTTTAAGTTGCATAACTTTCCATGTTGATTACTCAGTCAATTGTGGGATGTACAACTTTTGTAGTTGATAGAATATGTGGAAAGGTAATTTGGATGCTTTCCCATTGAGATGAACAAGTTCATTTTTGACTAGGGGTGTTGGGATGAAATTCTTACACATGAGAATCTTATAACTACCATGCCACTTATTTCTTATGATGGGCAACTGATAACTTTGCTTTTCTGTTTCTGCCATTCATATTCCCGTACCGTACTACATATGTAGATGTTTATTTTGTCTTATCCCTTTTTCTTTCGTGGACTGTCTAAGTTTCTTTCCTTTTCTTACCCAGTTATGGCTATTCTAAGGAAAGGTTTGTTTGGTCGTTGATATCTGCTGTTGGTATCTTTTGTATTGGTTCTGGGGCTACAATTGTTCATGGAATTCAAAACTTGTGGGTTTCCCACGTAAGTGACCAAGTAATATTTGGTTAATTCTATTTAGAACTCTTGAACATTCCCCTCACCATCATTCCATCCAAGACCCTTTGCAAATGAATTTGTGACACATAAACTTTGATTATCTCAGACCCCTGTAAACCTCGAGTATGCAGCTCTGATTATTGGTGGCTCATTTCTTATTGAAGGTACACTTCTTTTACAAGTCAGGCTACTAGATCGTCTGAAATGTCGGATTTAATTTGGGAATTTGTTCTTCATCTTTTCTCATTGAGCAGTTATGGCATCTCTTTAGGGGCTTCTCTTATCGTTGCCATACAAGCTGTAAAGAAGGGTGCAGCTGCAGAAGGAATGAAATTAAGAGATTACATTTGGCGTGGTCATGATCCCACAGCTGTTGCAGTCATGACAGAGGTAAGTTATCATTTCCTTTTGTACATTACTAAGAGTATGATGCTAAATGACAAGAAAGAGTCCACCAAAAACTTCTTTGATGATAGTTTAGTGTTGGAAATATTAAATCAAATTATGCACATCGAATTAATGTCACTGAAAGGAAGAGAAAAGTGATCACACGAACAAAACTTGGATAATTTCATGCATTTCTGCTAACATTAGGTTATCCTGCCATTACTTTTACTCAAAAGGCAAAGCTCGTAGACTAGAATGAATAATAAAGTTTTCTTGTCTATGATTGCGAGTTAAAAAAAAAAAGAATGGGAAGGTCTTACAGGTTTTCAGATAAGAAATCACTGTTCTGCTTATTTTCTGTCATCTTTAGCTTCTTGGTTTATCCATTTTTCTTACCCGTGTTTGCTCCCTCTATCTATTACTTTATTTGAACTGTGATATAGTATTTGCTTCATTTGAATGGTCCTTGATGGGGAAGAAGAGAATTAAGCAATTCTTGTAGTTCTAATACCAAGATTGTTTCTTCGTTCGGTGGTTAGTGAATGACTAATATATTTATTATATATAGTGGATAGCTCTTCATTGATTCATCCTTACGTACAGTTGACAGTTATTGATATCCATGACAAGTTATATCGTATATGCAGGATGGTGCTGCAGTTACTGGACTTGCCATTGCTGGAGCATCATTAGTCGCTGTGAATGCTACAGGAAATCCAATTTATGATCCTATAGGTTCAATTATTGTTGGCAACTTGCTTGGGATGGTATGCACATCTCATCTGGAACTCTTTTCACAGATGTGCAAGAGTAATGTTGTTCTCATGCCAAAAATATGTTTTGATATCTAATTAGGAACTTACAGTAAGAAGGAATGAAAATGCTCTTACTATAAGCCCCCCTTACCTATGTTCTTTGGCTTGAAGGCCGGAATTCTCTTTTCCTTTTTGTTGCCTTTGAAAAGGTTTTGTTGAAGTAGAATACTACAAATTAATAGTTGAGAAAAGTTTGTCTTAGTGTTGGAAAAACTGAATTATGGTTTTGTGTAGTTACTTTGAAGGTTATTAATTTTTCATCTTTTATGCTTGTGGCACAACCATTAGATGATGGGCTTGAGCATATATGGGTTGGCCCCTTTTTGGTAAAAAGTGGATTGTTGCTGCACTGTCCGATTCATTTTTTCACTTGAAGGATAGTGAGTTATGAATGATTTGAAGGTTTATGGGGAGATTCATTGATTGTTGATTCAAATAATCTGGAAGTTCTTCCGAGGAAATGTTATTCAAGTGAAATTTTATGCAGGTAGCTATATTTCTGATTCAGAGGAATCGACACGCCCTGATTGGCAGAGCAATGGATGACAATGATATGGAGAAGGTTATGCGATTCTTAATAAGTGATCCGGTATAATTTTTTTTTAAAACAGGTTGTGTTTCTAGTGTGCTTTCTTTTCGGAAAATTAACAAGCTTCTTGGTTCTTTTATAGGTTGTAGATGCTGTATATGATTGTAAAAGTGAGGTCATTGGACCTGGATTCTTTAGATTTAAGGCAGAAATAGGTGATCATTCTCTGTACAATTCCCTTTTCTTTCTTTTCATTGTCGTGAACGCTGAAGTTTGGACCACTGATATTTAGAATACTACATCTGTGTTTGCTTTTAGTTGAAAAACATGGCAGTGAGTGGTAAAATGTTTGATATTTTTAAACATGTTGAGGATGTTATCCCGTTCGAGCTTCCGTAATGCTTGTTAATACACTGGTTCCTGTATGAAACAGATTTTAATGGAGTGGTAGTTGTGCAAAATTATCTTTCTAGGACTGGACGTGAAGAGTGGGCAAGACCGGTTGGTATTTGCCTTTAAATTTTCAATTTTTGTTTTCCTTCCCCTAGCTAATGTTTCATGCATTCGCTTTCATATGTGCCTGAGCCGCTCAAATCATTCTCCTTGTTTTTTCATTTCCTTCAATTATCCTATTGTTTTGTCGTGAGGAGGAAAGGAGAAAAGGGATTTGGGGAAAGACAATTTAGCATATCATATCTAGTTTAATGTAGATTAAAATTCAGGAAATGGTAATTGAAACTGTGTGCGTGACTTTTATGTGTTTAACATGCAGTTTCGAGAAGCCGCAAAGGAGAAAGACGATACTGCATTGCTCAAGATCATGTCCAACTACGGTATGCATCTTCATAACACAGCAAGGATGATTGAGTTTTCCTTGCAAAAATCTTTGATGACTGGCTTTTCTCTTTGCAGGTGAAGAAGTAGTGAATGCTTTAGGATGTGAAGTTGACCGGCTTGAGATGGAGATACAGGAGATTGTACCGGGCATTCGGCATGTTGATATCGAGGCACATAATCCAGCAGGCACATTCCTATGATTCTTTCTGGTAATAGATCTCAGACAAGGGTCATGCTTGCATATTTGTCCAGAGTGGGTTCATTTTGTCACATCTATCTTGAGATTTTACCAAGTCTGTCAGATTACAAGATTCTGGAAGAACATGATATGAATTCTAGCAATTCTGGTAAGAATTTCAGTGGCTGAGTTAAAATGGTCTCTGGTTGCTGCCACCATAAGAATTGATCAAACCAAAGAATCAAAAGCTGGAGATTCTGAGTTGAAGATTCATGTCCGCTTATGTGAGTTTGTATATAATTCAGACTGGTTTATGCTTCAGTTTTGTTCAATTTCCAGATTGAATGCTTTATGCTAAGCCACATGATTCTCTCCCAAGATGGTTTTGATTTTTGAAGCCTATTTGAGCCGTTACGCTTTCCGATGCACTAAAAAAATTTCTAAACCTTCTCTTATTTTTTCTCTAAAAATTACAATAATAACAACAATTTAGTAAAAATTTTGTTAACATGTGAGGTCTTAGAAAATCTAGTAGTGCGTAACTTATTTCTAACTAATAGAGATTATTTTCGAACAATCCACATGAAAAAAAAATGAATAAATAAATAAATAAGTAGTAAATTAAATAATATGATAAATATAGGTAGGTAAAAAAGACAAAAAAAATAATGATAATAATTTTAATAAAAATTGTTCCTTTAAAAGATCCCAATAATAATTGTTTGGGACATGAAAAAGAAATCACTGTGTCAAGAAAAGCACAATTCTTGATGACCCTCATGAATTAACAAAGAGTTCTTTCTTCCAAACTAATCAACCAGAACAGGCATGAAGGGGAGTTCAAATGTTTCATTTTCTACACATTTTCAGATAAACAGAAACGGTAAAGGAGGAAAGGGGATGAAAATTATTAAAAGGACAACTTTTCTCTCAACTTCGGCTGAAATTTGGTTTTAACATCGGAACAACCTACGACATTGTTTTGCTGAAATGACAAGCCTTTATGTCCAAAATTCTGTAGCAAGAATTGTTGAAGCATCCTTATAAACTTCAGTTTGTAAGTTTTGAAGATCTTGCATTTATCTGATAGGCAACAATTATTGTAATAATTAGTAGTATTCTCTTATTACCTCTAACTTGTTTTTTGGTAAAATTTAGTCTATCATTGATGACCGTAAGATAAAGAATATATAAAGAACTATTTTTTAAGTTGGCTTTAATTGCTTCCTTCGCTTTCTCCCTAACATCGTAAAAATAATTCATTGTTATTTTTTCATCACTACCAATTAGACGAAGTACTCTCACTCAGATTACAAATTGACATGAGGATCAAAATTCATGATCTTAAGTATAATTCTAAATCCTTAACTCCAACATTAAACTTGACATAATGTAATGCGGCCTATTTATTACTTATAAATATTTGTCTCAATTTTTTCTTCATCAGAATAAAGTACTGAAGTGATAAAAAATTAATCACAAATGTTGTTATAGAAGGATGACACAAATTCTTACCATTAGTAAAATCATTCCTCATCAAATTTAGGACCCGTGCATGATTATAGATAAATTTCATCATTTTCTTTGCTTTTTGCACAGCTTTATTAATGATAGGAAAATATCTAGCATTTTCTATATTTTTCAATATCTGATCAATGCAATGTGCACCACAAAGAGTCCAATAAAAAGAGTTATACTTGCTTTACTTTTTTTTCTAGCTATTTTGTAAGCAAAATTATTGTTAGTAATGAATTAAATAATATTTTCTAGCCTAATTTCATTCACCACTTCATCAAATGTCTAAAACAAAGTATTAGCATTTTTAACAAGATCAAATGCATCAATAGATTTAATAAATATTGACTCCTTAGCATAATAAACTAAAAAATTGATAACGAGATAATGTCTTCTATTTATCTAATTGTCATACATGATTTAATATTCATAAGTTTTTTTTGGAAATTAAAAGAAATTATATTAACAAGGTAGAGACTTGTACACGATCCTCACTAAGGATCCTACAATCAAAAACTACTCTACACTACACAAAAAATACAATAATTACAACAAAAGATTTAAATTAACCATAGCGATCTGAGTTCATAGCTGATGAAGTCCTGTTTCCTGTTAGCTAAGATAGCCTCTCTAATCAGTTGACAATTAACTTGGCAAGTTCAGATTTGTGTTGCTTCACATTATTATAGATTCTCCTATTTCTTTCCCTCCAAATATAATAGATAACCATTTGGAAAGAAGTGTTGATTAATAGTCTATCCTTGTAACCAAGCTTAGCATACCAAATGATAGACTCCAACACATCATCCCATAAAACGAGAACCTTGGGAGAAGAATCAAATTCAAAATTCTGCTCCATACCGATTTCCTATAACTACATTCAAAGAACAAATGATTTTTCATCTCATTCACATATTTACATAAGGGACCATAAGACCCAAACCAACGGTCTTTGGTTCTTAATCTATTTTTGATCACCATCCATAAAAAAAATGGCAACTTTGGAGTACAGAACCTGCTTCCACACTATATCTACCCATGAGATTGATTCCTGTTGCTAAACCAGTAAGTTATGAGCAGATCTATTATTGAACATTCTGCTTGAATGTAAAGTCCATATCAGCTTATCCTTGCTACTTACATTTGGTATCTCCGATAAGTAATTCTCCAGTATATGAAAATGATGTAAAGTGTGAAGTCTATCCCACTCCTGTTTGAGCCATGCAACCGTAAGCTCCTTAGGGATCCTATTCTGTAACACCTGTAAGTTGTTCAAGTCATACTTCTTTGGTCCAAATAATTTTTTATTTCATAAACAGAGTTGCTGAGAAGTTTAGCTATATGGTCATCAATTGAAGGATCCTTATATCATGGGTCGTAAAAGGCACTAACATCTACTAAAGGCTGGTAATAATAAGACTATGTGACATTGAATAATACATATGAATTATACCACCATCTAGCTATCGTCATATTCATATTGTAAGTCTCTTCTTTAAAATGTAAGACACTACGGATTAAAGGTTGAGCTCTGAGAGTTGTTTATGGTGAAAAAATTAAACACATGTCTTCTTCTTTTCTTCACATCAGGTGCAACATTTCATTTTTGTTTGGTAAGAATACCACCACCTTCAACATCCTCACTGTCATCCAAACTACTAGAAAAAGAACTTTCAGAAGTAATTTAATAGTTTAGCCTTGTCTTTTATCTTGTCTGTATTGATACTCTTCAAGTAAAGTCTTCATTTGTCATTTCACGTTATGGATTACTTTTTCTACAAGGCTCTACTTCAACTTTGATCCCAACTAATGCTTCTTTAATTTGGTGATTCCTCTCATATTTCAAATGCTTGTTGCAATACACACAAATGATATGGCTATTCATTTCAGGAGTTAATTTAGCATGAATTCAAACAGGATCATCATATCTTCTTGAAACAACTGAATTATCATGAGTACTTGAACTCTTCTCGATTTATCTAAATAAATAAATAAAGACTTGTCAAAAATAAATTAACAAATTCATATTCAAAAAATATAATTTTTATATGTAATATCATTACATGACCATGAAACCTTAAAAGAATTATAAATATATCTAGATTTTAGATATAATCTATCTTATATTTTTCTTTATGATAACACATATTACAAAAATGACTTTTCTTTATATAACAGGCATTGCAAAAATGATTTAAATACTTACAATTTCACATTATGTTAAATAAGGAGTATTCTCTCATAAATTCATGTATTATTTTCTACCATGTATTTAATTATTCATAAGATAAGATGATGAATGTGTATTTGCTACCTATAAGATAGGATTAATATTTTTAATAGTATTTCCTAATAAATAGGATTAATATTTGTAATATTATTTCCTAATGACAACAATAAACAAATAAAAAATAAACATTTAATTTTCTTAATTTAATTAGATATATTGAATGATCTAATTATATATTAAATCTTATATTTAAATGATTAATTATATATTAAATACCTTTTATATACCAACAATAATTAGTAAAATGTATGTTTTATAAAAAATAATTAATAAAATAACAATTTAATGAATTAATTTTGATTTCATTTTTATGATTATTAAAATAACAAATAATATGACATGTTTATAAATTATACGTAATTCACAATGTTTAAATATTCTTCTATAATTCATACACAATATTTTTTATCTCATTTCTTCGTAAATTTATAATGCCTAAATGTTATTAAATTATACACAATTCACATAACCAATTCTATCGATCAAACTCAGATTGCCGTTTTTATGAATTATTAGTGATACAATTAAAACACGATGCAATTGCAATCTAGGGTAGAAACAAACAACCTAAATCGTACACAAAATTAGACAAATTGTAATCAAGTTAACGAGGTTCGAGGGTCAAGTCAGTTCAACCAGATGCAAATGAATGTGGATTCTGCACTAGGGAGTAGGGGACTGGCTGATTTGAGTCACTGGACGCACAAGAGAGCAACAGCCAGCAAGTAGCGATGGTGGAGACTGGAGAGCAGCAACAGCGAGCAGACCTGATCCCATTCCTAGCGATAGCAAGCTGTGGAGGAAGCGACGAGTGTGTGTGGGAGACTGGGAGGCGGTGGAGGGCGTGCGTGAGTGATTGGGAGGGCGATGGTTGGCATGCGTGAAGACTGAAGAGGGTTAGTGAGTGAGTTTTGTTACTGAAGAAGATAGTGAACAGTGAACAGAAGCTTGGTTTTAGTCTTTAGTGTTTAATTTTTTTTCAATTTGATCCCTAACTTTTTAAAATTAGTATTTGGTCTCTAGCAATTCCCAACATTTCAAATACTAGCCAGTATAAGTCGGTACCATTTGGTAACAACCGATACCGACCAATATCTATAATTGATACAATACCAATGTTTTGAGTATCACTATACCGGTAGATACCGACCGGTAAGAAATAGTCATTGTAATGTTTGCTCACTATATACCTATTGGAATTTAACCGTTATCGAATCACAAATGTAGCGAAAAACAAAGTTTTTTATTGATTCCAAGCGAATCTCGATAATTGATCAACTTGAATAATAACACGAATACAAATAATAAGAAATCGTACTTTGTTTGTGTTCCTATTAAAAATCCTTTGAAACTTTTTTGATATGTCAATCATGAGTTGTTCAATTGTCTAGCCTCTAACTGTATTCACAGAGTAACTTCTCAACACCTTTGAGAGGAAGATTGTAAAAGTGCTCGCTCCTTTTTCTTTTCTTCTAATTATAATTAACTTAATTTTAATAAAATCAAATATCTCAATTTTGGTCTAGAAAGTTTCTTAAAGTTTATAATTAAGTCCAACTTAATTATATTGATTTTTCCATCACAAGATGCTCTTTAATGTATGGCCCATTAGGTTCCTAATATATTGATAATAATTATAAATTTTAATTCTAATTCACAATTAGAAATTGAATAACTTAAAACTCCTTTTAATTTATCTTTGAGGCTATGTTTGGTTGGGGTTTTTTATAATAGAATGGAATATTATTAAATTGTTTGAGATGAAGTTTTATAATAGAATGGAATGGAATGGAATAAGATAGAAGTGGAGAATTTCATATTACATCTCATTCCATCATAAACAATAAAAATAGAAAATCTTTAATTTGAGGGGTTTATGATGAAATATAAAATGATACACTATATTACATTATAAACCCTTCATCTAAACAGCGTTTCACTATATTACATTATGAACCCTTCCATCTTTCCCAGATAACAATTTTTTAATATTACATTCATTTACGTTTCATTCTATTATAAATCATTTAATTCCATTTCATTTCATTAAAAAACTTTACGTCCAACTAAACATAGCCTAATTTTTTAATTAAACAATTTATAATCACAGGTCAAGATTGACGTCTAACAACATATCATGATTCCCAAAATATCATGAATATCAAAGTGGTTTGACTTAACATGTCCATGCATGGTTATGGTGTATAATTTAATCATTTTGTTATCCAATATTTCAATTGGACAGAGTATGGATACAGTATATACTCTTTTCATCCAATCATGTTCGTTCTTGCTAATTAGTAATTGATTTATAATTGATATTTAAAAATACATTTTCAAATGTCAATTCACTTTGATAAGAGAATTCTATAAATCACTACTAATCAAGAACAATGGAATATTTTATTTAATTAATTTAGAGTAACGAATCCTTTATTGACTTTCTCAACTATCTCCATATGGTTCATACTGCATCTAATTACTACCGACTAAATTATCACGTGACAGTTCATAACTAGCATCAAAACATGGTAATTCTCACACAAGATATCTTGGAAATCTCAAGTCTAAGAATTAATTATACAACTATCACTATGAGAAAATCCATAGACACATCAGTAATATTCTATTTGGGATTCTTATAATCGAGTCAGTTCGGTGACTTATTCTGTAATAATCACTCACACATTAGTTTAAGCATTTTCATACTTTAATTTATGAGATCAATTATTTTCTTCATAAGAAAAAAACATAATGTGTGCTAGTTTTACCGTTTTAACAATATCTTATTTTGATGAAACTACAATTAAAAATACTTGAGAATAATATGTAAATGTAAATTGAATCTAACAATTATGATTTCATCATAATTTTAATTTTACATTAATAATTACAAGGATTTCACCTTTAGTATTAAAACGTTAAATATAATTAATACATAAAGATAAAAAATGTCTTGATTAATTATTTTGTCATTAAACTGCAACCAAAACAATTGATCGTAGGAAATAAACTAAGAACCCCACCCCTTGAATCTACTACGTGCACGCCTGGGGCAGATGACACTCTTCAACTACTCTTTACACAAACATCCCAGCACCAAACCTCACCTACCACGAGAGATCTTAACCTCCTTTTAGCTGCAAACAAATGGCCTATATGCTTACGTAAGAAAGCATGTGCAAATGAAGAAAGGCACTTTAATGCCTTTTTTTTTTTAAAATTAGAACAATTACACAATTTTTTGGCGAATGTACAAATCTTTTTAAATTGAAACACTTTTAAAAGAGCTAACTTCATCATTTGAACCGCTCATTCGATGAGCCTCTTGAACTTGCAAAGAGTTCTATATTCGTACTCAATTGCCAAGAAAAGGGCAGCCAAAAGACCACATGGCAAAACTAGTTTTTTATACTCAGAAGTCAAATTGTTCAAGCTTAATAAAATATTGGAATAAACCAATAGAAATTGAATAAAATACGGTATCTATCAAATATTCTGAGGGGTGTTTATCATGCTATATTGTTGACAATGACTAGAGATACATGTGCCATTACATTTTACAATGTTTTGGACTATAGACTATAACATATTTTTATGTCGCTGGCTTTGGTTGACTACCGGGGAAGGGGGTATTTTTAACATGTTTTTTTAGCGATGATTAAAAAATTCAATTTGTCTTAAAAATTCAATTATAAAAATTTTGAACTGATTGATTTTAGTTCAGTTTTTATTTTTTTAATGTGATTTATTTTAATAACTCTCATTGTTAAAAATCAATCAATTTATTAATTAATCGGTTGGTTTAATGTTATAAATTAAAATAAATCAATTAATTTTTCATTTATTAGTCTCTTTTTTTTATTAAATTTCAAATTATTTCATAGGCAAGAGCAATTTTCTTTAATCATATTTTAAATTTTTTAATTTTATTCAATCTTTAATCAGTTTCATAACAATCTAATACCAATTGAACCTTTTAAACCTCAAATCTTTTTTCTTATCGGTTTAACTTCTTATTTAGTTTTAAAAACATTAGTTTTTAATTGTTTTATTAACTTACAAAGATTATAAAAATGGTGACAGTATTTTTTATATGAGAGATCACGGCATTTAATTCGTATAACTAATATACAAATTATTGATATATAAACCCCATAAAAATGTATTTTTAATTTAGTGATTAGTATTTAACTTACGGTATGAATCCTGAAGGAAGATGCAATTCTAGAAATATTTGAAGAGTTACGTGAAAGGGACTTGTGGCCATTACTAACAAGCAACAATACCCTAAAGAGTGAGTCAATTTCCAACTTGATTAGTGTACATTCATTAGTCAAGAGCAAAATATGAACCAAAGAATATGAACGTGAATGGACAATTTTGCATCACATCATTGTAGAGTAGTTGGAGATTTTTTTTTCCCCTTTCTTGCCAAAACTTTGAAATTATTCATGAACATGCCCAGAATTTGCAATATTTCATCTTTTTCATTAGAGGAAAGTATGAAGAGATAAAGTATGAATATACTAAGAGGTTTAGATTCGTCAATCATAACCCATTTCATGGCTTTGATCAAAAACTCTCATGAGCTGATGGTTTTGTATCAAAAGTCAAAACTATAACACATACCATATTGCAGAAGATCTAAATGAAACAGTACACCAACTTCACGTTTTCATCTTATTTATATAGGATCATCGTCAGATCAGATGAGTGATTCAGACACCATTAAAGAACTATATCAAACCTCCATAACCAAAAACAAGAACTGGGTTATCAAAATTTTCTCCTGTTTTTATCTTGCTCAATCATGGTCGCAGTAGCCGTGGTGTTACCAAGCTGCTTGTTCTTGTGCAAAACTAGGCTTGCCGGGAACTGTTTCCGATCATCGACGGCGTCTCTTTTCTGCACCGGCAACGGGAGGCCGCTGGCTTTCTGGGAAGTGTCGGGTCTTGAGGATTGTGGACGAGGGTACAAGAAATCGGTGGGGAAAAAGTTGTACTGAAGGCCAGCCATGAGTGAAAGCCCTCAGGAGCTTTTAACACAAACAGCCGTTGGTCAAAGAGAGTTTGTTGAGAACTTGAAGAGGCTGTGCTTAGTTTGTTACAGATGATATTAGAAGGGCGTTTGTTACATTAGGAACGTATGGACTTTTCAGGGCTATTTATAGAGGGGAAGCTTGCCACGAACTTGGGCTAAAGGAGTTACTAGCCTAGGACAGACTAGGTTGGACTGAAATTTTATGTTCCGGCTCCAGCCCAGACACCAGTTTAAGCCTAATCGATCTTGTGCAGTTTAAAATTTGATCGGGCTTGATTAAATTTATATTTTTAAATTTTGGACTGAAATTTTATGTTCGACCAGCAGTAGGTTGGACTGAAATTTTATGCTCCGACTTGAGCCCAGACACAAATTTACTAAATTTTTAAGCCCAATCAAACTTTAAACTACATAAGCTTGACTAGGCTTAAACTTGTGTCTGGGTTGGACCCGGAGCATAAAATTTTAGTCCAATCTATTGCAGGCTTAAAATTAAAAATGACATCTTTTGATTTAAAATACTTTCGTTTTATATGAAACTTTCAGATTTTGAACTAAATTGAACTTAGCTTGGACAGATCAAACTCAAACATGACTCGAAGCTTAAAATTTAAAAACGATCTGGGTTTGAATTGAAGTTTGATTAATTTAGACCGGGTCGTTAATTTCAAGTCGAATCTTGCCAAATTAAATGCTTATTGTCACGCGTAAACTCGTTCTAGTAACTCGAATAAAATTAAAATTATGGATGATAACAACACTAATTACTTTTTAAATTTTAAGATTCAATGGAGCATTGGTAAAAAAAAATAATCATTAGTTTTAATGTTAGAGATATTAATTATTGGAAGAATTTTAAATTTATGACTTATATTTAAAAATTATATGACTATTGTGTTATTTATAGTCACATATCTTGAGCATTCTCAATAACTTTAGATTGAAACCAAAATTTAAGGAACTTCCATAAATAAGTTTAATATATTACCTGGGAGACAAGATCCAAACTTGAAACTATCTTTAAATTTTAATTTATTGTTTTTTCACAAGCCATTTTAACCTGTATTTTAAACATACTCATATCCTCAATTTAATTACATGCCCAATAAAACTATATTATTAATCTAATGATATTACTAGCTTTTATTTAATAAGTATTATATTAGTTCTTTTATGTTTATCGTTACATATATATTTTTTATGACAAGAAATTCTTAAAAGATGACAATTTATGTATGCGGCTTGAGTTCAATATGAATAATTAAAATGACATCATTTTGAATTCGACCGTATCTACCGAATTTAAGTTTTATTCAAAGAAGAAGGAGGATAGAGGAAAACCCTAATTTATCGCTTGGCTTGCAAGCTTCCTTAGCGTTCATGCCTCCTCTAGAAGCTGTCCGACAACCACCGCCGGATGATGGAGAGGGGCGGGCCACGAAGAAAGTGAAGCATAGAATAGAGCCGCCATTAACGGGGTATCGGGACAGGCTTGTTTCTGGCGTTGCGGTGGAAACAACCATGGAGGACGTGGCTAATTCAATGAAGATTCGAGTGGATGAGGGCGACATAACGATTGACCGGAGTGGGAGGTTTTCGGTCGTGACTCTCTCCGCTGGTCTGAAAGAAAGGCTATGTAAACCTTTTAAGTACACCGTGATTATAAACTTGTTTGGTCAGAGTATTGGGTACAAATCTTTGTGTACAAAGCTGGAGGGTATTTGGAATATGAATGGTGCGAAAGTTCTCAATGTCGGAAACGGGTACTTTATGGTGGATTTTGCTTCGGAGCCGGCTTACTTGGGTGCTCTACTTGAGGGTCCGTGGACGATTATGGGGAGTTATCTCCAAGTGCAACCATGGCACTCGAAGTTTCGTGTGTCCCAATGCACACCTAGGCTGGCGGTGGTATGGATTCGATTGCCAAAGATACCTCTACAATACTATCCGGAAGATATCATTGGACCTTTAGGCGAAGCAGTGGGGAAGGTGATTAGAGTATATTATAACACGAGCGAATTGCAGAGGGAGCGGTTTGCTTGGTTGGCCGTTACTGTAGATCTCGACAAGCCACTTGTTTCCAAATTTTCTATTGATGGTGAGGACTTCTCGGTTGAATACAAAAATTTGGATAATATTTGCTTCGGATGTGGGAGGTATGGGCATTCGGATTCATTATGCTCTTGGAAACCTAAAGAAGATGGAACTAATAACAAAGAAAAGGAAGGCGAGTTGTCGATTACTCGAGCCTCAAATAATTTTAGTCCATGGATGATTGTTGAGAAGAGAAAGAGACTATCGAGGAAGCAATATGACAATGAAAATCCGAAATCATCAAACACAAATCAGTTTGATGCTTTCCAGTTTGATCAGGAGGATGAAGATAGGGCTGCGGGTGGAGATAAGGGACATGGAATGGCTGCTGTTACGAGTGCACAGGGGGTTGGTCGTGAAAAAACTCGTAACTCGGGTCAGAACAAGGGCAAGCAAAAAGATGGGCAGAACCGAGCAGTAAATAAAGCTGAATCAAACAAAGATTCCAAGCAACAAAAGGCTACTTTCGGGGAATTTTTTGAATATCAACAGCGGCAATCCATGAAAGAGCCTATTGTTGCGTTACTGACCAAGCTCAATCCGGAGAATAATGCGGTGGTTGGGAGAGATATCACTGACCAGATTACCCTGATTCTGGGATTCATGACATTGTGAGTGCTGTGGAGTTTGTTCACGAAACAAGTCCGAATGAAGTCCAACATAATGGCCGTCCGCCCGACCCTCCGCTACATGATTTCAATGCTGTTATGGCTGATGGGGAAGACGGGCCACATGCTGTCCTTGGTGACACGAATCTTATGAATGAGGTTACTTTAGAGCAGTGGGGTTTCGACCAACCTCGCAATTGATTTTTTTTCTATTAATTTGTATTTATAATTTTATCGTGGAATTTTCAAGGAGCGGGAAGCGCTTCCTTTTTACGTGCTTTAACGTTGTTATTGCAAAAGCATAAGCCTTTTATCTTAGTTTTGTTCGAGCCTCGGATTAGTGGTGATCAGGCAGACTCAGTCATCTCGTGGATTAGGTTTCAATTTTCACACAGGTTTGAGGCGACGGGTTTCTCTAGTGGTATTTGGGTTCTTTGGAATGGTGAATGGAAGGTAGAAGTCCTAGAGTCAAACTCCCAATTTATCCATTACCAAGTGTGGGAAGGAGACAGTATCTTAACTTACTTTACGGCGATGCACGGACATCCGACACCTAGTAAAAGGGCCTTTCTCTAGGATCATCTCTCTCGTATTCAATCAACTATGGCTGATCCATGGGTGCTTATAGGCGACTTGAATGTAATTGCTCAGAGCTCTGAACGGTGTGGAGGTGCGCGAAATTGTTCTGGGGTGAATCAGACTTTTGTGGACTGGCTTCAGTTCTCTGGTTTGCTGGATTTGGAATTTGTCGGACCGAAGTATACATGGAAGAGAGGTAATTTGTACCAACGCTTAGATCGGGGTCTTTGTAATGCTCAATGGCGGCTTAAATTCCCCGAAGCGGTCATTCGACACCTTGTTCGGTATCAATCAGATCATCGACCATTGCTTTTAGATTTTTATAGCCTTGTGCCGAACCAAGCGGAACGCCCTTTTCGTTTTGTTCAGGAATGGATGACACATGAGGAATATCGTTCTTTTGTTGATCGAAGTTGGGTATGTGGCGATAATTTTATGCATTCGATTATGGTATTCACAGGAAAACTAAAGAGATGGAACCGCGAAGTATTTGGCAACATCTTTAGACAAAAAAATAGTCTGCTTGCTCGGTTGGAAGGGATACAATGAATCCTTGAGCACCGATCATCCAGTAGACTGAAAACTTTAAAGGTAGAATTAATGGTTGAGCTCGATAAAATTTTGCTTCGCGAGGAGATGCTTTGGTTCCAGAAATCTCGAGATGATTTGGTGAGATGGGGCGATAAAAATAAATCTTTTTTCCACTTGCGCACGGTGCGGCGACGCAAGAGAAATAGAATTGAAATGCTCAAAGATGATGAGGGCAATTGGGTGACCGACCAAGACTATTTAAAATCCATGGCTGTGTCTTTCTTTAGCCGCCTATACACGGAAGATATTGAGTCGCACCCGATGTATCCTTTGAGTTGTATGTTCCCTAATGTTGATGCTACGGATCTTGCAAAGCTAGAATCTCAGTTTTCGGTTGAGGATATAAGAAAGGCTCTGTTCGATATGAAGCGGTGGAAAGCTCCGGGTGTTGATGGGATCCAAGTCGGAGTTTATCAAGCTCATTGGGAGACGATAGGCTTAGATTTGAGCACCGAGGCAACCCGTGTCCTTAATGGGGGAAGTATTGATAAAGCGATGAATAAAACAATCATTTGTTTGATTCCGAAGCAAGATGTTCCTATTAATTTTCCCTTATTTCGACTAATCTCTCTTTGTACGGTAGCTTATAAAGTTATCACGAAAACAATTGCTAATCGGCTTAAGAGTATTATGCCAAAGATTGTGGGGCCTGAACAATCTAGTTTCGTCCCCGGTAGGCATATCACGGACAATATTGTGATTGCACAAGAATGTTTTCACTCGATGCAAGGTAAGAAAGGGCGTGTGGGATATATGGCCATTAAGGTTGATCTTGAGAAGGCTTATGACCGTCTCAGCTGGGAGTTTCTCTTCGATACTTTACAGGAAGTAGGGTTGCCTGATACACTGTTCCGAACCATTATGGATTGCGTCACTTCGAGCTTGATGTAGATACAATGGAATGGTGGCCTTACTGAGTCCTTTGTGCCTTCAAGGGGCTTAAGACAAGGCTGTCCATTATTGCCTTATCACTTCGTTCTATGTATGGAGCGTTTAGCTCATGGGATTTCTTACGCGGTGCAATCAGGGCGTTGGAAACCATTGGCAATGCGCCAAGGAGGCCTAGGTATTTCGCATTTGTTTTTTGCCGATGATTTATTATTATTTGGAAGGGCTGACATAAATCAGGTTGCGATTATGAAGGAGGTTGTGGCACATTTCTGTAAGAGCTCAGGGCAGAGAGTTAGTCAAGCAAAGACCTCGATTTTTTTCTCCAAAAATGTTCCTAACAGATTGCGTCGGCATCTTACTACGACGTTGGGTTTCCGTGAAGTTTCTGATATGGAGAAATATTTAGGTGTGCCAATCACGCACTCGCGAGTCACGAAACACACCTATAAGTCTATACTTGATCGAATGAAGTTGAAAATTGTGAATTTGAATGTATCGAGTCTCTCACTTGCGGGGAGAATTACGCTTGGGCAGTCCGTACTAAGCGCGATGCCACTATATGCTATGCAACCGGCTAATATTCCGATTGGCTCTTGTCGAGATATGGAGAAAGCTATTAGGGGTTTTGTTTGGAATAGTAGTGCGGAGAGCCGAAAGATGAGTCTTGTTGCTTGGCCGAATATTTTGAAACCAAAAGTCGATGAGAGATTGGGCCTTCGAGATTTGCACTTTGTTAATAATGCTTTTGGCATGAAGGTTTGCTGGGAATTATTCACGAAACCTAACAGCCTTTGGGTTCGGGTATTGGCCAGCAAGTATAAGTTCGATAGTGAGGTTGGTTTGAATCCGATTCAGCTTAACTCGAGCTCGCCCTTATGACGCCTTGTGTGCAAGAATTGGGATGACATGATGACTAATGTGGCATGGATTGTTGAGAATGGAAAGTATGTGCGCTTTTGGGAACATAGATGGGTGCCGGGACTCGATTTGTCGTTAATTGAACTGGTGGTATCGTAAGTTCCGGATTCGATGAGATTTCATGCGGTAGCCTCTTTTGTGACTGCCTCAGGGGAGTGGGACTGGCAGGCCTTTGCATACCTCCTCCCGTCCAATGCTATCCAACTCATTGTTGCTATTTTGCCACCTGATGAAAGCATGGATAATGATCGACCTTTTTGGTGCCCCTCATCCTCGGGCTGTTTTACTTTGAAGACTGCCTATTTAAGCTTATGCAGACAAAGCAAAGTTGTGTCAAGAGCTCCCTGGCATCGGATTTGGAAGTGGGTTGGGCCACAACGAATTAAAGTGTTCATGTGGTTATGTTTAAGCAATGGGGTGCTAACAAATGTCGAAAGGTGCCGGAGGCATTTGTCTACATCGAACACTTGTGAGGTATGCTTTGAATCCATTGAGCATACTATGCATACACTTCGCGATTGTTGATTTGCTAGAAATGTATGGAATAGGCTGCTGATTTATGAGCAAACAGCATGGTTTTTTTACTTGAATTTGAGCATGGATGCATGGTTATTTCGCAACATTGCCGACATGTAATGCTATCAAACTGATGTGAGTTGGAGTGTGGTGTTTGAGGTTGTTATTTGGCTACTTTGGAAGCGTCGAAACAGGGCTGTCTTGGGGGATGATTCATAGTCAGTAGCCTTCACTGTTGAAGTTGTTTGCTGCGTTGGCACACAACAAGCAGTGCAAATTGTAGCTGCTGTGTGTGTCGAGCAAGGGCTACCAGGGACAAGACGAGAGGAGGGTTTGGTGCATTGGTCGACACCGCCGGCAGGAGTTTTCAAGCTGAATACCGACGCCTCGCTAACGGCTGATGGCATGGCAGCGTATGGCGGAGGGGTCATGCACGACAACTATGATAATTGGGTAGGCGACTTTGTGGTTAACATTGGTCAATGTCCGATTCTGAATGCGGAAGTGTGGTCTGTCCTCCATGGCCTTGAATATGCTGCAAGTTTAAATTTGAGGCATATTCAAGTTGAATGTGATAATTTGTTAGCCGTTAACATGATTAATAGAGAGTATGAGGTTAATGCTTTAGTTGTCGCTTTGAGTTCCCGAATACGCAAGCGAATAGAGTTTTTCGAGAGGATTTCGGTTACACATATACATCGGGAGGGAAATTTCGTCGCCAATGCTTTATCCCATCATGCTTATGACTTTAGTCCGGGTTTTCATCCTTAGCTAGCCCACTAGATGCGGTGAACTCGTGGCTGTTTCATAATGTTATTGGTGATACTTATGTTAGTTAGTTAGAGACTTCTTTTCGGTCTTCGCCCGCTTTATCTACAAAAAAAAAATGACATCATTTTAGTCATTTATTTTTTAAATTTTTAGACCAAATAAATGTAATTTTAATAGTTAGGTTTAAATAAAATTAGATCATAATTTAAATTTAATTCGAATTTTGATTAATTCAAATATAAATTTGGTGTAAACTTTTCTACCATTGACTTGTACTGCTAATCTTTTCCTTAAAACAACACGATGGTTCTCATTTAACTTACAAGAGTTGCGCATTCCATAATCATCCACACTTGTGGGAATGAATAAGATCAATCTTTTGTAGTAATATATTTGAACAAGTTCCATCATTCTTGGAATCCTTCTCAACCACCGGAGGAATAGAAAGAATAACTACTCACATACAAACATGAAACCGTGTATAGACTGACAGGAATCAATTGTTCAAAATTTTGAATAAACAACTTTTCGAAAGAATCTTCAACATGATTATCATATCAGAAGGAACATAGCTAGTAAATTTCATTCAACTCCTACATCGCTTCTCACTTCTGATAACGCAAGTTGAGGGCATCAGAGCCACTGAAGCAGATAGTTTATGAACTTTTTTCTCATCCAACCTGCTTTTTTCAGGCTTTTCGACGTGATCTCCAACTGGGGTTTGAACCTGACGAACCAGCTGCTTGTTGAAAAGATGATCATCTTTTGTAGGCGATGAAGATTGTGGACGAGGGTACAAGAAATCTGTGGGGAAGAAGTAATACTGAAGACCAGCCATGGAATTAAGACCTCGTTGATATGAACACAATATGTTGGAGGTTTTCAACGTTTTTATAGCAAGTGTTAGGGATACAAAGAGACAGACAGGCTTTGTCTTGAGGTTCAAGTCATTTGCGTTCAAAGGTTTTGACTTGTCCAAGAAAGAACGAGAAATAGAAGCTTCTTTCTTGGTATAAGCCGTTGTTCTGGAATCCCATTAATGGATTTGGTTTTCGTTTTGGTGAATGATAAGAATTTTCTAATAAAAAGGAAGTTTCTTTGTACCTCTTATCTTTATAGGTCAATGCCTATAGCAAATTACCGTAATTTTCTTGCCAAATAATTAGAGGGATAGCAATGGCCCGAGCCGGGCCTACTCCAGCTTGATCTCTACTATTGGGCTTGGGGATTGACCTAGCCTGAGGCAGCGAGCTTAAACCCTAACCTAATTCATTTAGGCTTAATTTTTTTAAAAAATAAAAAATAATTTCTTTTTACTTATAAGATTTAGATCTTGCAAATGACCTCTTATAATTTTTATAAGTCGAACCAACTTAACTCTTGATGTTGTGTCCCAAGCTCATCCTACGGCGTAATCAGGCCTAATCGACATGAGGCAATTAGGCACAATTTTTAAAAAAAATTAAAAATGCTTTACAAGGTTTGAACCCTGGACTAGGCAGGGTCAGAATTTACAACCCAAACTCGGTGCTCGACTACTAAAAAAATTGCTCAATTCGATCCATTGACTTCGTGTCAGGCTCGGATCTAATTGTCATCTCTACCAAATATCTACTTTAAAATTGTCATTGTGCTTAAACTAGATGGTTAGTGGATTTAATTTCATGATTTAGGTATTGAAGATTTTATAAAAAATTTAACGGAATTCAGTTATATATTTAAAAAAGAAAATTTAAAGAATTTCTTTATATTATAAGTAAGAAGTTCAATCTTAAATTTATTTAAAGATGATAATTATAATTTAATTCAGTCGAAGACATCGAAACAATTTTAAATTAATTAAACTTTGATTCAAATTTGAGTTAGAAAATTTAATCAACTTAAATTAATTAGAATAAAATGAGATCTTTTTATTTGATGATTGAAGAATTAATTGACCAAAATCGTTTTAATTTTCAAACATATCGAACTTCAGGCTATTATTCAATTAATCCAAATCAAAATGAACGAGTCGAAAACTTTTAAGCTCCATTTGTTATCACTTATCAATTTGTACACAGACAAAAAGATCTATATTGAATTAAGATTTGATAGAAGTTATTTATCTTTCTAATAATTTAAAAAAATGATAAATTAGGGATGAAGTCATGTTGATCTCATAAAATATTAGTTACATCATACATGAGTAATTTATTTAAATTATATACTTTTTAAATTATTATATTCACTTGACAATTTATTTATAGATATTCACAAAATATCAATTACCACTTTTTATCAAATGAAAATAAGAGTTTTTTTATATAGAGATGACAACTAATTTCAGATCGTGCCCGACCTTGCCCAAGGTCAACGAGGCAGGATCTGGTTGATCGAGCTTAGGTTTAGGTCAGCTCGAGCCTCACCCAAAACTTGAAATCCTATGAGCTCTGTTATGAAACTCGGACCGGACCGGTTAGCTGACCGGTCCCGGTTAAGCTAAAAAATCGGTGTTAAATTGAGCCGGTTAAAATCGATCAATTGATCGGTCGGACCAGTCCGACTACTGATTCATCAATTTTTTTATTTATTTTTATTTATTTTTAATTTTTTTAATATTATATATAATTATTGTATAATTATGACGTCACACCGGTTCGATCGGTGGTTGAACCGGTCGAACCGGTGATCAATAAGTCTCCAATTCAATGACCTGTCTGGTTTTGATAACACTGCCTATGAACATAATGACATTGTTTTATAAAATAACAGTCATTTTTATAATTTTAATTATTTTAAAAAGCTTAAATTAGGTCGAATCAAACTTAAATTAAGGCTAGGTTGCCCAAGACCGGCCTAGTCTTAGTGCCAGTGATCAGCCAGCCTCGGCTCCAGAACTAGTGGTCGCTCAAGTCCGATTGGTCCATTGCTATTACTGTAGAAACAAATTGTTGCTCAAAGCCCAACCCATTATGTTTACACTCTTCCTTCTCCACTATCTCACCCAAAACCCCCAACAAAACCCTAACCCTATAAATAAATACAATTCCCATTTCCCATAAAACCCTTTCTTCTTCAAGTCGCCTCCTAAATCTAAAACCCTAAACACAGACACTCAAAGACGCTAACTTTACACTACAACCATGTCCGAAGTCGAGGTTTCGCGCTCAGAGAAGAAAAAGCACAAGAAGAAAACCCACCAAAATGACTCCGACACCAAAACCACCGCGGGCGACGACTCCGGCGACTTCATGATCAAACCCCAGAGCGTCACTCCGGCGATGGACACTTCCCAGTGGCCAATACTCTTAAAGAACTATGACCGTCTCAATGTCCGTACAGGTCACTACACTCCGTTGCCCTCCGGTCACTCTCCTCTCAAACGGCCTCTCGCCGAGTACATAAGGTACGGTGTGATGAATCTTGATAAACCCGCTAACCCATCTTCGCATGAGGTTGTTGCGTGGATTAAGCGGATCCTTCGGGTCGAGAAAACGGGTCATAGTGGGACGTTGGACCCGAAAGTTACTGGGAATTTGATTGTGTGCATTGATAGAGCGACCCGTCTTGTTAAATCTCAACAGGGTGCTGGTAAAGAGTATGTTTGTGTAGCTAGATTGCATAGTAAAGTGCCTGATGTTGCGAAAGTGGCGAGGGCACTTGAGACTCTTACTGGGGCGGTGTTTCAAAGGCCTCCATTAATATCTGCTGTCAAAAGACAGCTTAGGATTAGGACTATCTATGAGAGTAAGTTGTTGGAGTATGATGTTGATAGGCATTTGGTTGTGTTTTGGATTTCGTGCGAGGCGGGAACGTATGTGAGGACTATGTGTGTGCATTTGGGATTGATTCTTGGGGTTGGTGGGCATATGCAGGAGTTGAGGAGAGTGAGGTCTGGGATTGTGGGTGAGAAAGATAATATGGTGACTATGCATGATGTGCTAGATGCACAATGGGTGTATGACAATTATAGAGATGAGACTTATTTGAGGAGGGTGATCATGCCCCTCGAGGTGCTTCTGACTAGTTATAAGAGATTGGTTGTGAAGGATTCTGCCGTCAATGCTATTTGTTATGGGGCAAAGTTGATGATTCCAGGGTTGTTGAGGTTTGAGAATGATATTGAGGTTGGTGAGGAAGTTGTGCTAATGACTACAAAAGGTGAGGCGATTGCTCTGGGCATTGCAGAGATGACTACTGCTGTGATGGCTACTTGTGATCATGGTATTGTGGCAAAGATTAAGAGGGTTGTGATGGATAGGGATACTTATCCTAGAAAATGGGGATTGGGGCCAAAGGCTTCCATGAAGAAGAAGTTGATTGCAGAGGGAAAATTGGATAAGCATGGAAAGCCTAATGAGAATACTCCAAAAGAATGGATGAGGAATGTAATCTTGGCTCCAGGGCAAGATTCTGTAATTGCTAGCCTGGCAGCTGGAGCTACATCAGCTGTAGAAGCAAAGAAGACCGAAGAGCTGGAGAAGGAGAAGAAGAAGAAGAAAAGTGGGGATGTTGAAGATGGGGATGGACGCAAGCGCAAAGCTGATGAGATTGCCGACAGCCCAGATGGTGTGGAGGAAAGCAAGAAGAAGAAAAAGAAAAGTAAAGAGAGTGGTGAAGATAATTTAGAAGGTACAGTGAAGAACCATAAGGATGATATTGATGGAAGCGAGAAAAAGAAGAAGAAAAAAAAGAACAAAGATGATAGTGAAGCAGAAACAGTAGAGGAAAAAGAGAAGTCCGAGAAGAAGCATAAGAAAAAAGTGAAGGAGAATGTAGAGGCTGCAGTTGATGTTGATGAAAAAAATAATGTTGAGGCGGACAAAAGTGAAAAGAAGAAGAAGAAGAAAAAGAAGGACAAAGATGCAGCAGAATAATCATGAAGTTCAGGATATACTTCTTGGGATGGAGTAACTTCCATTACCTGCATGTGTTTATCTGCCATCCCTCTTTGGCTGTTTTGAGTACCTTCCCATGCTGCAAAATTTAGTCCTCATAGAATAGTTCTTTTTGCAGATCCTCTTATGTACCACCATAATGTTAATTTAACTTTTGTTGGCTTTTTTCCTTGAAGTATGATTGTTATATCAATTTTGTCTTGTTGAACCACTAATCTTGTGTATCTTTGAATCCTCAGAAACTTGGCTATTGCTAATGTCGTGTTCACAGAGTTTGATTGATTCTTTGGCAAGATGACGAGGGAGGCCAGTTCATAATTTTGCAAATACGATGCTCAGACTGTACAATTTGGAAGCTGCTCAAGATTGAGAAAAGAACGATATTCAGGTTAATCGTAGTCTATGCACATTGAAAAGTTGAAATGCATCAACTTTAGGGAAACCTCATTCCAGTTCATGTGTTGTTGAAGCCTCATTCCATTAAACGAAGTTCATTCTCAAAATTAAAGGCGTAGCAGCACTCACCATAACAGAATTTTATCTAAATTTATAAGACAGGAAACCAAGCTTTTCATTCTTCAAGGTTTCCATTGCTGTACCATATAGGTTTGCTATAAGATCTAAGCAAATAACTTAAAACACAAGCAGAGTACAGGAGATGCAAAGCAGCACTACCTCACTAGATGAGTCAAAAAGGTTTCTGAGAGAGGTAGCCAATGATGGCTTCTCGTACTTTTGAAGGGCATGCCTGGGGCATTTATATTCAATAAGTCTCTAATAGCTTTGTTCTCAATACAGAGGCCCTTTCTGTGCAGTTCTGAATAAAGTTCATGGCCTCTTCAACACCTTTCTCTTTACAAAGCCCCAAAACCAATCCAAGAAAAGTAGCAACATTGAGAGAATGACCAGCTTCCAACATTTCAATACAAAATTCCATAGCATCACTTGAATGGTTGCATGTATAAAATATCTGAATCAAGACTCTGTAACTCAAAGCATTAGGAGTGATGCCATTATCCTGCATCTTTCTAAAAATTCTCCTCGCATTGTCAAACTTTGAGCTTTGCAGAAGCCATCTGCAACAGCCGTGCAAACAACATCAGGGATAGTACCTTTGTCAGGGACCAAACCAAAGAGTTTCATTGCTTCCTGCATTAGCCTGTTTTTACAGAGTCCATCAAGCATGGCAACTGCATTGGGTATAAGCCCAGTTTTCTTCATTTCCTTGAAGTTTTCCTGAGCATCTTGAGGGGTGGCGTCGGATCAGAGTTAGAAGTAAACTTTTCTTCTTTTGCGGCAGTAAAACTAGTCACAGCAGTAGTGGTAGTAAATTGCTCAGATTCAGAATCTTCGTCATCCTTATTCTCCTTTATACCAAGCCTGAACTGATCAAGAAAAGCAGCTTCAGAGATTGGGATGATAATCTTCACTCAATTGGCTCGAGCTTGATTTAAATAAATTAAATAATTTTATTAAAATAATATCTTTTTTTAGATTTGACTCTAATGTAAATTTAAATTTTATTAATTTTAAACTTAATTAGAGTTAATTTATCAACTTTAATTATTATAAAAATAACAGTTTGATCCTAATTTGTTTAAGTTTAAAGTCAATACATTAGGTCTAATGTAACCAAACTTCAAGCTTAGCTCAAACTTGAGAGTCAGTCCGAAGCCTAACACAATAGATCAGAATGACCTAATCATCTTTACTAAAACGCAATCATTTTGGATAAACTTCCCAAAGCAACATTGTTTGGACTTTAGCTTTAGGTAAAAATCCCAAAACAAGAATTCAAATTTGAGTCTAAAGAAACTTAACTTTAAAATAATGTTATTTAAGAAATTATATAATATAATATTATTTTAAATAACTCACCCAAACTCAGTTCTAGATGACATTTAAGACTTGGGTCAATCTAAAGTTAACGAATCAGACCTAAGTTAACCGAATCTTAGACCTGACTTTTTTAAAGAATTAAGTTTCGTGTCAAGCTCAGGCTCAAGTTGTCCAAGCTCTCTCCACTCGAACAATTATAATTAAAAATATCATTCTATAAAAAACATTGTTATTTTTAATTAAAAAATATAACCATCTAGGTTAAATCAGATCAAGTCAAATAAGGCTCAAGAATCGTATCTTAAGCTCGGGATTAAGCCCGATTGCCTTACACGACTCATTGTCATTCTTATTCAAATCAATCTTATCTTATCTAAAGCCTATTTCATTGTGATACCTACCAATTTTCCTACTAATTCCAAAACTTTTGTCTATTTGTTGCAAGCTATGACTGCACAACTCCATCATTTTCTTTGGCCCTTATCTTTAGCATAGAAGCAAAAGATTGCTAAAAAGATGACGCAACCCCATTTCTCTTTAGCGTGCAAGAAATAGCAAACATCGTATGAATCATACATACTTCGTGTGTTAAAAAGATAACGCCAATTCCATTTCCCTTTAGCGTGCAAGAAATAACAAACATCGTATGAAACATACATACTTCGTGTGTTTTTACTAATCAAACGTTTGTGCTTTCAAACAGAAACAGTCAAAAGTGACGGATGCGAGTTCGTATCTTTATCCTATCCATTGTAAACACGTTTAAATTTTGAATTCCCCAACAATATAGGAAAACACAGAACCCAACAAAAGCTTGTTGTGTTGTGTCTTTTCATTAACTATACGTGGCAGATCGTATCCCAAATGAGTCAAGCCACAACGGTCAAACAATCTATCTGATGATACAAACTTACGTCAGCCCATCGCTAGCTTTATCTCTTCACCGATCACAACATATTTCTTTACTCACACTTCTTGATTTGACTAGATCGTCATCCTCGTGTACATATGTACATGGGCTCTTTTATGGGTTTCTTATAGCTTCTCGATTTTGTTGGTTTTCTTCCTTAAGGATTGGTTCTTTGGGTTCTTTGATAGGTTTCTGCATCTGGGCACTCTTGTTTTTCTTTTTTTTGGTTTTTCTTTGAGGTGATTCGAAGTTCATTTGATTCTCGAATGAACGGTTTGATTCTCGAATGAACGGTCTTTCCTCATTGTTTGGAGGTTTAGGGTTCTGGGGAAGCCTTGGTGACGTTGACCCAATTGACTGATCAAAAAGGTTGGACTTTTGTTGTTTTTATATACATTTCTTTTGGCATCTTCTTCTTTTATGAGATCGCATTTGTATTGATAAAATTCAGAGAAAGTCTGCTGGAAAAACACTAGTTCCTAATTTTTCGCCCAATTGAAGATGCTGAAGATTATATATTTTGCGACGAACTGAAGGGAATCGAAATGGTATTTGTTGTTTTTCTACTTTCTTATTGATTGAGAGGTATTTGATATAAAGTGGATTTTTGAACTTGTTCTTCTCCCTGGAAAATCCTGCTATTAGAGCTAATTTCAAGTAGACTTATCTTCTGGAAGCCAGAATATGGATATTAGCAGTGAGGCAAATGTTGACCCTTTTTCGATTGGACCTTCAACAATCATTGGGAGGACAATAGCTTACAGAGTCTTATTCTGCAAGTCAATGTCACATTTGAGGCTTCAGATCTATCATCTGTTGTTGAATTACTCTACAAGATTTTGGGAGTTTATGGGATCCATCTTATCATGGTTGCATCCAAGGAACCCACAAGGAATATTAGCAATGGTAACAATAATTGCAGTTTTATTGAAACGATACACCAATGTGAAAACGAGGGCTGAAATGGCATATCGGAGGAAATTTTGGAGGAACATGATGAGAAGTGCTTTGACATATGAGGAATGGGCTCATGCTTCTAAGATGCTTGACAGAGAGACCCCGAAGATGAATGAATCGGACCTGTACGATGTAGAATTGGTAAGAAATAAGCTTCAAGAGCTCCGCCACCGACGCGAAGAGGGATCTTTGAGGGATATAATGTTTTGTATGAGAGCTGATCTAGGAAGAAATATGGGTAACATGTGTAACCCAGAGCTTCACAAGGGCAGGCTTCATGTGCCTAGGCTCATTAAGGAATATATTGATGAAGTCTCAACTCAACTGAGAATGGTTTGCGACTCAGACTCTGAGGAGCTTTCTCTTGAAGAGAAGCTTTCTTTCATGCATGAAACAAGGCATGCATTTGGGAGAACAGCTTTGCTGTTGAGTGGAGGTGCTTCTCTTGGAGCGTTCCATGTGGGAGTTGTTAAAACACTTGTGAAGCATAAGCTTCTTCCCAGAATAATAGCTGGCACTAGTGTAGGATCCATTATGTGCTCTATTGTTGCTACCAGGTCATGGCCAGAGCTCCAAAGTTTTTTTGAGGATTCTCTGCTCTCATTGCAGTTTTTTGATCAGATGGGTGGGATCTTTACAGTTGTGAAGAGAGTCATGACACAAGGAGCAGTTCATGAGATCCGGCAATTGCAGTGGATGTTAAGGCATCTGACAAGTAATCTTACATTTCAAGAAGCTTACGACATGACAGGTCGAATTCTAGGGATTACAGTTTGCTCCCCTAGGAAGCATGAGCCCCCTAGATGCCTTAATTACCTAACTTCACCTCATGTTCTTATATGGAGTGCTGTAACTGCTTCTTGTGCCTTTCCTGGCCTTTTTGAAGCACAAGAGTTGATGGCAAAAGACAGAAGTGGGGAAATTGTTCCTTATCATCCCCCATTTAACCTTGACCCTGAGGAGGGACCAAATACATCTGCTCGTCGTTGGAGGGATGGCAGCTTGGAGATTGATTTACCAATGATGCAATTGAAGGAATTGTTCAATGTCAATCATTTTATTGTGAGTCAGGCAAATCCCCACATTGCTCCATTGCTGAGGCTGAAGGATTTTGTAAGAGCTTATGGGGGAAACTTTGCTGCTAAGGTATGAATGTTTTGCTTCAATTTTATATTCTTCCTATCTGTATTGTTCTTGTTCTAGGTTTAAGGCTTATCACGCTGTATGGTTCAGTTTGTATATGTAAATGGTTACTTCTTTCTTTTTCCAACTTTGGCAGGGGTTGTGAGGCTTGTGGTTTCACTGATTATCGTATCCTTATTGAACACTTCTGATGTTTGTGCCATCGCTTGCATTATTATATTGTTGTCCACGATGTTTTGGCCTCAGTTTGTATTCCTGTTTACTAGTTTGTTATTTGGTTAGCTATTGATTTTATGCCGATATAGTCAATATATGACTGTCATGTTTCAGACAGTTAACATGTGGCATGTGGAGAACCTGTATAACTTCCTCATCTAACTGTTTGGCCAAAGGTGCAACAATTCTTGGAATAAGCTTCTTCTGTATAAACTAGAACATAGATTTTAGTTGGACATGTTTGATTAAACTTTCTTCATTACAGAAGAGTTGAATTAAGAGGGAGTTGTCAAGGATTTTAGGAATTGTTGAGTTGTAATGGGCATATTTATCTTTTTCCAAATATATTTGTTGCTTATTCATATCTTAAGATAAACTGTACTTCTTGCATGACTTGTTCGTCTCCCGCTTTAATCATCCCTTGTTTACTCGTAGCTTGCTCACCTCACCGAGATGGAAGTAAAACATAGATGCAACCAAGTGATGGAACTTGGCTTTCCTCTAGGGGGACTTGCTAATCTTTTTGCTCAAGATTGGGAGGGTGATGTTACTGTTGTCATGCCTGCCACGCTTGCCCAGGTACACGCAAAATTAGATTGATTGCTTGGTTAAAGGCAACAACTTAATCATGGTTTATCTGACTTGGATTTCTGAAAGTTTGAAGAAAATGAATTTTGATCATTTGAAGAAATCTATCTATAGTTAAGCAAAGAGATCAATCATTGTTGGATCTTTGTTTCCTATGCAGTACTCAAAAATCATACAGAACCCAAATAATGTGGAGTTGCAAAAGGCAGTCAACCAAGGGAGGAGGGGCACGTGGGAGAAGCTTTCAGCCATTAAAGCTAACTCTGGCATTGAGCTTGCTCTTGATGAATGTGTTGTGATTCTCAACCACAAGCGCAGACTCAAGAGGAGTGCTGAGAGAGCTGCTGCTGCTGCTGCTATTTCTCATGGCCTAGCTAGTGCAGCCCCCAACACTGTCAAATTCAGTGCTTCAAAAAGGATTCCTTCTTGGAACTGTATTGCTCGAGAGAACTCTACTGGCTCACTCGAGGATGATCTCCTTAATGATGCTGCTTGCATATCCCATCAGGGATTTGGTGGATCTGCTGGAGGGACACTTGCTACTAGAAATTTGAGGACCAACCGCAGCGTGCATGATGGAAGTGAAAGCGAATCCGAAAGCATAGATGTAAATTCTTGGACGAGATCTGGTGGGCCTTTGATGAGGACTACTTCTGCAAATATGTTTATTGACTTTGTCCAGAATCTTGATGCTGATGAACCCAACAAAGGTCGTGTGGCCCATCCTTACTCTCCAGGGGGAAAGGATCAAAATAACCAAAGCTCTAGGGTGACAACTCCAGATAGAAATTCAGAAAGTGAATGTGAACAGAGGGATTTTAACAGTAGGACAACCAGTAGCGGTTCCAGCATAACAGTTACTGAAGGTGATCTTTTGCAGCCTGAGAGGATTGACAATGGGTTTGTTTTGAATGTTGTAAAAAGGGAAGATTTGCCATTCTCCAATAGGATTCGTGAAGTAGATAATTACAGCATTGAAGTTCCTGAATGTGTTCAACTTGAGTGCCCAGAAAAGGATATGGATGCTAGCTCAGCGTCTGAATACTCTGGTGACAATGATGATGACAATGATGCATCTCCAGCAAACTTCCTTGAAACATCTTCCAGTCCTAGTTACATGCATGATCCTGGTGTAAATGATGAGCATGGTCAATGTGTCATGGATAATTAATTCTGAGAAATTCTTGCCCTTAAAAGTTTAAGTGGAGTTGGTTCCGTATAGCTAGAACTTCGACCGGTAAGTTACTGTCCAATTCTTCTGCAACAAGTGAAGTTGTTGCCTTTTGTGTACTAACCTTGCACATATACTTGAAAAAAATATGATAAAGCATAACACTTGTTGCCAACTTCATACTTAATCCCTGTTTTTGATTGTGCAAGAGGATAGCAGCTGTGAATTCTCCTTGCTTTATAATTTAGAGTTGTTCATGGTTAATTTTACCCATTCTGGTGGTGCTTCTGTGCTTGGAAGTCAATTCCTTTCCTACACAGATCCAAAGTCTCTGTTTCTGATTTCAGGATTCTATCAAAGTTCTTACACACATCCAAGTATCATCTTCAATGCTAAGTCTTTCCAGTTCATGAATCTTATCAGATTTTGCAAAACATATCCTGAATAATTCTATAAGAAAAGCATCTCACCAAAAAAAAAAAAAAACGAGAACTGTTTTGGTTGAAAACAGCATGGTTATGGCTGACAACATGATTATGATTGATGATTAAGTATCAAACATGTGATGATTAAGGGATAAGCTTCAAACATAAAAATTTTATGAAAATCATCAATTATTTGATGAGATAGTAATTTAAAATCTAAAATCTAGGGAGGGGTATTTAAGAGAAGTAACACATCCAAACCAATCTAAAATCTATGGTGTTTGCTCTTCAACACATCAATCGATGGTGTTTGTTTAATGGCAACACAGTTCAAAGCATATCCCATCATGGAATAGTCAATGAAGCTAAAGGAAAAGGAGTGAACACAAAGAAAGTCCATACTTCATCTCCTTCCCCACAAGACTACACTGAACTTTCCACTGACCATGACTTTGCTAACCTACTAGAAAGACTATACCGGTAATAGAGTTGGCATTATGTCCAAGGATGGTAATTTTTTAAAAAATAAAAATTAAAAAAAAACCCAAAAAATTTGAAACTTGTTTTAGTTCGATAGCTCGAATTTAATTAAATTTTATGTCTGATTCTAGGATAATATTTACATTTTTGTCATTTAAAAAAATGTTAATTATGAATTTAACCATTAATTACACATTTTCAATTTGTAGGTTGGATAAACAATTATTAATGAAACATGCAAAATAAGATACAAGATAAATTGAAACTTAAGGAACTTAATTGATACTCTTTCCTTTACTAAGTTTGACAATTATTAGCAGATTCTACGATGTGAAAGAATATTGTGTTTTCACTCTTATCTTATGTGAAGATTTCTAAGTTAGAATGCTTCTTTTTCTTCATCAAAAAGCAATAATATGAAATTGAAGGTATAAATAAATTTTTGTATAATTAGAATTGTGATTCTAAGTATATTGCAATTGTAATTAAAGTATAATAATGGATTAAAAGAAATCCAAAATCAGAATATTTTGCATATGCCTTTAGAATTGAAATTCTCTAAAAAAATATATCTAAGTTTCTTTTAATTGGAAATTTAAATTTTAAATAATTATCTATTGTTGCATAGACTTAACAAAATGACCAGTTATTTTCAAAATTTAAGACTACCAAAATCAACAATATTTTTAGGGGATGGCAGTTCTATATGAAATTAATATATCAATTCAATTTGATAGAGTTCCGATTTGATTTTTTTTTCCGAATTTGCTAATAAGAGATAACGAAACTTGTTCAAGTAGCCTAAAATGAAGAATTTTAAGAAATTTCTCTAAAATAATGTCATTTTGTGACGGGATAAACTGTTTGAATTATCAATAGGCTTCTTAAACTTGAACTCGACTCAAAATCTGAGTTAATCATGCCTAATTTGTTAACTTCAAATCCACCTAAACTGGACTTCAATCCTCCTGCCATCCCTCACTAATCATGGCAAATTAGTCCAGCAAATCCGAACTCAACGAATCAAGCTTAAGTTTACTCGAATTCATATTGGAGTATCAATCAATTTGAGTTAGGGCCATCTAAATTCAATGATTAAACTAAAACATTCAGATCATTATTTCAACCCACAGTAAGTAACTCAAACCGTTCCATCCAACGATGTAAGGATGAGGATATGATCATTATGTGTTGTCTATGTGTCTCTGACACAGACCTTTTTGGAAAGACATTTGTGGTAACTGGTAAGGTAATGACAAAGTGAAGCTAACCGCCAGTTGTTTGTGTCTGTCTATGTGCATTTGCTTTACGCTATAAACATTGTGCAATTGTCTGTGTGTGACAACTTTCTCCGTGTGCTTCCTGTCGGCGCTTGCTAGTTGTCTACTTGCTTTCGCCGAAATTGTGGAACTGTTTGGTATGTCACTTGTGACATAAGCATATCATACATATATATATTTAAAAAATTATTTTTAAAATTCTAAAAAACTTCTAATTTTTAATTTAAAAAAAATGTTCTTTCTTAGACTTTAGTTAAAACATAACAGCAAAAAAGTAGATTAATCAAATATTAATTATTCAATGATTGAACTCGGTTTTTAAGCTCATATTCAATTAATTAAATTTCACTCAAATTAATAATTTATTATATTTATCTTAAATTATTAATTTAAAAGTTGAGTTGGGTTATTATATTAATAACGTTTGATTAGTTCATATTTGATGTTTATACGACGTGCGTCTTGTCATTATTTTTTAATTAAAATTTAAGAAAAAGGGTCAAAAAATTGAAAATTAAATTTTTTTTCCGAAATTTTACGGGTTTTCAGTTTTTATGCGGTTTTTAAAACCATACAAGAAGTCTATATTTCTTTCAGTTTCTTATTACTAACGAAAATACACAAATCTTAAATCATTGAATCTTGTCATACTAAAATATGTTTCTTGTAGTTTATGGGGTAGGTGAATGATGAGGAACTATCTAACTTGTGAAAGAGAATAGAATATGCTTATAAGAACCTAATTTCTAACCAAGATAGGAAGAAAACACTTGAAAAGGGTTTTTTTCTTTTTTAGTTGTCGGATTGGAATTTCTTCGCAAGTTGTCTTCAGAACAGGTAAGTTTAGGACTTCAAATCTTCAGTACCCTGAAAGCAGCCATGTAAAATTGCTTGGCAAGTTAGTCTTCAGGATATGTAGATTCAGGAATTCAACACCCTGAAAGCAAACATGAAAATTGCTCACCAAGTCCAAGTTGTTTTCAGGACATGTAAAATCAGGACTGCACTACCCTGAAATTTCTTGGCAGGTTGGTCTTCAGGATATGTAGATTCAGGAATTCAATATCAAAACTCTGAAAGCAAAGCAGCCATGTAAATTGCTAGGCAAGTTCGTTTTCCGGATTTGTAGGTTCAGGAATTCAATATGAACACCCTGAAAGCAGCCATGTAAATTGCTTGGCAAGTTGTCTCCAGGATAAGCAAATATTAAAGACTTCAATTTTTACACCCTGAAAATTACTATTTAAAATATGGTTGAAAATGAGTCGTGATATCAGGTTGAACTTAGTCTAATTTAACGAATGTAAATATTTAAATAATATTATTTTGATAATTTAATTTAAGTCAGATTGGATCGGGATTAAATTGAGTTCAGATTAATTTAAGAAATATATTTATTAAATAATGTTGTTTTGATTAATTAAACTAAAATAATATTATTTTAAGAATTTTATATAAATCAGAAAAAATCAATTTTTAGCTCAAATTTTAATTCAAAACTAAATTAACTTAATTTAACCTATTAATTTCTAGCCAAGTCAAAACCGTAAATTCTTGTTAAGAGACTGTTTCATCACAATAGCTTAAGCTATTGTGTGAAGCCAACTTAATTGATTTTATATATTCACTAACATACCCTCTCAAGTGAAAGCCCTTTGGGCTTGAAACTTACACAGGCCCACTTTACCTTGCGCTGAATAATAGGTAGGTGGTAGGATTTGAACTTACGACCATTTGATCACAAAGGCTCTGATACCATATTAAGTGACCGTTTCATCATAATAACTTAAGCTATTGTGTGAGGCCAACTTAATTAATTTTATATATTCACTAACAACCGTAAATGTCAAAATTTGCCCGGCAAGCTGGTTTTCACGGCATGTAATTCAGGATTTCAACTTCAATACCCTGAAAAGCAGCCTGGGAAATTGCTTGGCAATTTGTCTTCAGGACAAGTCAATTCAGGACTTCCAACACCCTGAAAGCAGCCATGTAAATTGCCTGGCAAATTGGTAGAGACACCTGTATTACAATGTAGTAAAGTAGTAGTAATAGTATTTTAAAATTAGATAATCTGATGAATATTAAACTCCAATAACATACACTTTTTTCCTTCAGCTCTCCTTCATTACAGATTAAGCAAAGCAGAGTTTCAAACTCTCCCGCTGTTTACTCCGTAAAGAGTGGAGGGAACCTTCAAGCAATTCATACTACAGATGATTTGTAAATTATGTATTTAATAATTATTTGTTAAATTAAATGAATTATGACTAATTAATAGATTAGGATTAACAACATTTGAATAGTTCGTAAATTAAATATTTAAATTTTACTTTTAATTTATGACTTAGTAATTACTATTAATAATTCAATGAGCTTTTATTTTCAATTGATCACATTTAAGAATTTCTTAACTGAGTATTTAGAAACCTTCGAATTGATTTCATTAATGCATTCAATTCAATTACATTAATGAGACTGAATTTAATTCAATTTACAGTATTTAGAACAAATCCAATAATATTAGAATTGAATTCAATTACACTGTTTGGAACATAATCAAAATGAATTCAATTATTTCATATGACACTTATCCTTGACTAAAAAAATAATCTTATTAAATAATAAACATTCACACTTATATAGAACAACTTATAAACATCAATTTCATTATAAATAATATCATCAAAAAAGTACATTATTAAAATGAAAAGAAAAAATTAATTGCAAATAACATTAGGCTACACCGAGCTATAAAGATAATAAAAAATTATTATAATTTTGAAGCTTAAAATTGTATGAACGATCGTAGTAATTATTTTGTGTTAATAACTATGAGGCATTATATTGGGTTATTATATTGTAGGGTTATTATGTTGGAGTCATGAGCATTATTGGATTTGTGGATTAAAAAAGAAGAGATGCAGATTTGGGGTTATTATGTTGGAGTCGTGGACATTATTTAGTTTGTGGGTTGAAAAAGAATAGTAGCAGCTAAAGGAGTTGAATTCATGTGAATGAGAGCGTGAATTGAATTTACAAAGGCAGTGGATTTTAATCAATTCGTGCCTATTTTTTTTTGGTCCAAGGGAAATTGAATTTAACCTTGTAATTATATTCAATTCGCTGCATTTCAAACATAAATGAATCATTATATAGTATTTTCACTCCTAAGTATTAATTTACATATTTGTTTCATAGTTTCTTGGTGTTAGATCCTTAATTGGATAATTTTATTTTATACTCCGATATTTTCAAATCGGACCGAAAGTTAAAGCAGTAAAACAGAAAGTTTAAAAAGTTCAACTAGTATTAGACCATTATAAAATCGGTCAAAGATTTAAAAAAATTGAAAGTTTTGAAAAATAATTGAAAAATATTGTCCTTACTTATTGAAAATTTTAAAGTATAATTAAAAAAGAGACTGTTAAATGAAAATTAATTAATTTTTTTTATAAAAAATGATTAATTTATGAAAATTGACTAATTAATTAATAAACTAATCAATTTTTATTGACAAAAATTATTAAATTAAATCAAACCAAAATTAAAAACTAATCTAAAAAATTGATTGATTCAAAATTTTTGTTATAAAATCCGTCGAACAAGTTAGTTTTCAAAACATTGTTAAATTCAAACACGAAACCTTTTGTCTTCTTGATTTTATGATGTCCATCAAGCAACTTATTGGTTAATTTAGGCATTAAAGTAGTAGATTAAAAAAAAGGGCTTATTCACATGATTCTATGTTAAGTGGTTTGAGTTTGAAATTGGACAATATCATTTATGAAATGTTAGGATAAGTTCAATTTTTATTATTGACCAAAGTCTCATTCTTATCACCAAACCAGCAAGACTAACGTGACCATTTTGAGGTGGTCCAAATTATCTTAAATTCTTCAAGGTTTCATATTTTAAGTTAGTTTTACATTAATTTATTACCAATTATTTGAATTTATTAATTAATTTGAATTTGTGAATTAATAAAAATATAATTTAAAATATTTAATTGAATTTTTATAAATTTAAAACACTTAAAAATATTACACTTGTAATTTTCTTTATTCCTGATCTCACCCACAAATAGGAAGTTAAATTGAAACCTAATTGAAAAATAATCTAAAAACAGACAAAATAATAGTCTTAAAAATCTAAAAAGTTCTAATAAAACCCTAAATATTAAAATTTATTTTTATTACTGTGAAATGAAAAGATAACATTAACAAAATTAAAAATTAATTATTAAATTAAAAGTTTTAATATAAAAAATTAAAATATTATTTTATTTATTATCCATTAATTTAATATTCACATCCGTAAAAGTTAAAACATACATCCCATATATAAACTCAACATGAAAAGAAGAGTACAATTAACTCCATGCGAAGCTTCCAGGAAGCTGCAATGGCACTTACTACACTATCTCGCTCACTCCTTTTATACACCACCCTTCTTCGTTCTAAGTTCCCCTTAAACCTCGCCTTCTTCTTTCTCTCTATCTCTTCTTCTTCTTCTTCTTCTTATTCCAATGGAGCTCATCAAGATCATCAAGCCTATGCGACTCAAGATAAGTCCGAAACGCTTTTTCCGCTCCATAAAGGACCGATCTTCCCTGTCCAGATCTGAGTCATCTGACCCATCTTCCTTCTCCTCCTCCTCCAGCGGTTCCGTTACTTCCGTACACAAACCCATCAAGTCAGCTGGTGCCGGAACCCCGACCAGCGTTATCCCTGAGAGTTCCGGCGACTGGTCGGGTATACACGGAAGGGGTTTGTACTCCGAGACTGTTGAAGCTTTTAAGCTTATAGACAAAGATAATGATGGGTTTGTGTCCAGAGACGATTTGGAGGCTCTGCTCCTCAGGTTAGGGGCGGGACGGCCAAGCTCGGAGGAGGTGGCGACGATGTTGAGCGAGGTGGACCGCGACGGCGACGGATGCATTAGCGTCGATACACTGATGCACCGGGTCGGGTCTGGTTGGGAGCCGGGTGGTTTGGACGAGGTAAAAGAGGCTTTTGAAGTGTTTGATTCCGATCACGACGGGAGGATTACGGAAGAGGAGCTTTTGAGGGTGTTCTCTGCTTTGGGCGATGACCGGTGCACGCTAGAGGACTGCCGGCGCATGATAACAGAGGTAGATAGTAAGGGGGACGGGTTTGTCTGCTTCGAGGACTTCTGTCGTTTAATGGAGCTGCAGAAATGATCATGGTTTTGAGGCAAAATCATGTGATGCTGGTTGCTCTTGAGATATTTTCCCTTCCTTCCTTTCTTCGCAATTTGGGGTGTTATCACTTATCACTTATCAGAAAGTAATTGGTTGCCTTAGTTAGGGAAAATGGGATCTGTGGAGTGGAGGATCTTGGAAAGAACTAGATCAAGAAGGGATTGTCTGATCTACGGTTGTGATTAGTTGATATTGTTGAGATATTTGACTATCCCTATGTACATGACATTTTCTTATATTTTGCTTTTTCTTGGGTACGTGTGTTTTTTACTTTTCATGTATACTATCCACTAAGATAATTCCTTTGGCTAATTTTTCGATTACAATGTTAGTTATTTTTAATGTTTTAAAAATTACATTAAAAATTACATCGGAAAATAAAAAAATTAATGTTTTAAAATTATATTAATATTAAAATGGTAAGATAAAAAATTTAAAATTTAAAGATTTAATTAATATTAGACACGAAATTAAAGAATTTATAATAGGATTAATGAAAAAGTATATCTTTATTCATCAAATAAATTTAAGTTCAATAAGATAAAAAAAATCTTAAATAAAAATTAATTAATTAATTTTAAATAATGAATTAATTAATATATCAGTTAATTTAAAAATAAATTTATGTTCAAATGAATCAAAAAGTTCTTAAATAAAATTAATCTATTTAATTAATAAATTAGTTAATTTTTTAAAAAAAGAATAAAAAATTTTCCTGAAAGAGTCATATTTTATTATATATAATTGGTATACAAAATAATTTGCAATAATTTATATATTATGTGTGTTTGAGATAAATTATTTAATGAATGAGGATTCATTAATTTAATTAATATTTATAAGTTATAATAGTTTTGTTTTTGTTGTCATTTATTAAATTATTAAGATAAGAGTTAACTTATAGATTAATTTAATTAATATTTATAAATTAGTATGTTAATATGGATTCTAACTTGAGGGCAAGTTCTACCAATTAGACTAAGACATTTAACTTGAAACATTTAATTTTAAGGTATATATGAACACAAATTCTAGGGTTGGACCAACCTCTTACAATTAGCATTGTTGGCAATTGAAATGAAAGAAACCATGAAATTTAGATGAAGGTTCAAAGAGATCTCTTACTTTCTTGTAAACCATTAACATCAATAAAGGTTCTTGTCCACCAAAACGGTACTTGTCCATGTTTTAATGCCAAGTATGGCAGGCAGGTATTGGCAGGTATTTTTGTTGTTGGTCACATTCAACGCAATCACACCAAAATACATAGTGATTCAATAATTAAATAATAAATTCAATTGTAATTGATATTTATAAATTCTATTATTTCTTTATTTTTAATTCAGAATTCACTTTAAATCTTTAAGTAAATTGAAATATTCTTATTATATTTTCTATTTTTTAAATAAATGATAAATTTTTAAAGAAATTTCAAAAGAAAGATAAAAATAATTGAGCTTAAATTATATTAAAAATAACTTTATGAATTGTTATTCTTTGAAAAACTTGATTTCTTATTGATTATAAGTAAAAATAATTGCAATTTTAAAAAGAAATAAACTAAGAATTTCTTACAAACTTTTACACTAGAAAACATGTATAGATATTTGCTTCAAGGTACTAAATGTCGATTCAAAAGAGCATTAGTTGCCAATTGTTATTATTTATTTTAGAGTATTTCATATTGACTAAACATAGAAATCTTCAAGATTTTATAGATAATAATGACCAATTGTTTAAAAGACTAATTCTAGTAATTTTGGCAATGATTGACCTAAGTTCAATTATTGTTTATGAGTTCTACACTCTATTCATATTAAAAATTATAATATGATACAGTATCATAACAAATTTGGCCAGGATTACTAAGTTTCTGATTGTCCATCTGGATGTCCAGTCCCAATGACTCGGTTCGGTTACCACTGAGTTTATTTCAAGTGACAATTAAATGTCCAATCTTAGTTGCACTTGAAAGAAGTGTTAGAGTATTTCATATTAACTAAACATGAAAATGTTAAAGAGTTTATAAGTAGTAAGGGCTAACGATCCAAATAATTAGTTCTAGTTAGATAATAGTTGACCAAAACTTAATTCTTGTTATTAAACTCAATACTCTACTTATATTAAAATTCTAATAAGTTCGGGCTTTAAAAACTTAAAATTTAACTCAAACTCGAGTATTTACTTTTGAACTTCTGCTTGATATGAAATTTTAACTTCTTTTAAATGATTTACATGACTTAAAAAGATTAAAAAGATAAGTCATGATCAGGAAGTCGTTCTTTATTTTAGTAACTTGAAAGATAATAAATTAAGGGCGAAATTATTTTGAAATTATAAATATTAGTATATAATTAAAGTGTTGTTATTCATTTTAGTGACTTGCAAGATAACAAGTTAAGAGTGAATATATTTTAAAGTTATAGATACTAGTTAAATTAAACTTATTATTTAATTTTGAGTTGTTGATTTATTGTAATTTATAAATTATTTAATTAAAGATTACCATTAAGCAAGAATGTAATTACGTAATCCAATGCAATTAGAGAATCTAAGGACCGAATGGTTGAGAACAAGACAACAGGATTAGGTATGACTCCAATCATGACTGGTTGCTTGTAGATCAGGGTTTGACTTGTAACATAGAAAACTCCTGGAAAATGTGGAGTCTAGCAAAGAATAAGGTACCCTAGAACATGCTCACATGTATAGTCATATTGTATTGATAACAACATGCATTGCACTATTACTAACTAAAATAAAAACATAATTTTTAATTATTTATAATATTAATTTGGATCATCAACAACAAGCACAATAATATCTCAATAGAAGTCTGACTGATATACAAGATTTAATCCCAAGACGTTGATGAGTTGGTAAGGAGTTCTCTTGGCTTAAGTGAGGTCGCAGGTTCGAACCCCTTTTATGTATGCAACCGTTTAAAACTTGAGGCTAGAGTTTTACCTCCGGCTAGAGCAAGGATTAGTCTGGATGTGGATGACTTAAAGATGTCTTCTTATAGTTAGGATCCGCCTAAAACACCTCGTGGACAATTAAAAAAAATGATATACGAGATTTGAGAAGATTCAAAGTATACATTCCAATAAACAATAGTAATAACAATTAATACTAATTAATTACCGTCCAATTAAGTTTAGGCGGTGTTGTGTTGTCAGTCTTTACTGATTAAGGGTGGCATCGAAAATGGCATGTTCTGTTTGTTTTCTGGCATTGAAAATGAGGTTGAATTTAATTATAATTATGTTGTTGTTTGGAGAGGGAAAATCAAACTGTTTTTCTTTTGTGATGAGCTGTTTTTTATTTCCAATGAGAAATCTCGTCCTTACACTCTTGTCAAGGCTTGGAAATTTTCCCGGAAACTTCCTTTACCTTTCAATGACAGTTGGCCAGACCTCCTGTGCCTTCTGCAATAAACTTCCTTTACCTTTCAATATCAGTTAATGACAGTTGGCCAGACTTCCTTCTCCTTCTGCACCGTTATATCAAAAGCGATTTAATTTTTTTTCTTTGAAGCCTGCATTGATTTAATTATTATATATATAATTTAGAATCCTTTAAAAATCGGGTGAAAGTTAAACTAGTAACACAAGATGTTTAAGTTTTAAAAAATTCAACCAGTATTAGACAGTTATAAAACTGGTTAGAGATTAAATAAAATTGAAAGAGATTATCCTTAATTTAAAGTTTAATTAAAAAGAAAAACTGATAAATAAAAATTAATTAGTTTATTTTAATTTATAAAAATTGATTAATTTATAAAAATCGATCGATTAATTAATCGATCTTTAATAATAAGGATTATTAAAGTAAATTGAACCGGAAAGTTAAAAATCAAATAAAAAATTAGCAAGTTCAAAGTTTTTACAAATTTTTAATCATAGATAATTTATAAAATTAGATAATTAAAATAAATTATACAAATTAAATTCAAAATAATTCAACTCTTAATTAATCATTCTTATAAAAACGAAGTGACTTTTTTCCCCATTATTTGGTAATTTACTTTTAGTTTAAAGCTCAGAAATGTTATCTAAAACACCTGGTCATTGGATAAAGATTAGTCTCTTGTCATGCTTAGAAATTAAATGCTTCTAATTAAATTAAAGATGCAGCTTTATTTTTACAATAATAAAATTTGTAATTATTGTTATTTAAATATATATGTAATAATTCACATATTTTAAATAAATAATTTAACAAATAAATAATTTAAATTTAAGTAATAAATTCAATATAATTGAATTTATAATTAAATATAATTATGTTTAGGTATGTCTCTCACACTCAATTTGTTAAAAAAGTGGGTTTACGTTGGATGACTTGAAGTGTAAAAAATCACTATCTTTAAAGAAATATTTGCCCTCACTAGTTACTGTAGGATTTTGACAAATTTCCTTCTAGGATACAATAAGCCTAATGTTCTCTAAGGCAACAAAATCAATAGAGAACCAAAGATAAACTTCAATTAAGAATGAATATGATAAAGATGAAGAAGAAAAGATTTAATTGTGTAGTAACCATGAATTGGATATTAAACCAACCTTATATAGACTTAAAGACACCCATTCATAATATACATGATTGTTCATGGTACCTTTTGGGAAAACATGTAACCATTCATGGCATTTGAATCGAAAAGACATGTTTTTTCATTTACACTTCTTCGTTCAATTCCTTGCATTTCAAACTATTTTCCAACAATCCCCCACTTAGTTTGTAATGCAAGATTAAAGACATTTCATGCAT
>JAOTAX010000196.1:2778492-2789265 GCA_025629825.1 Erythroxylum guanchezii | reverse complement strand
TCCAAATTGTCTTCTTTGCAAAAACAGAAAGTTGAAATCTTCATCATTTAATTCTTCAGCCAACAAAATCCTGACATTCATATTTGATTTTCAGGCCACACAAGTGAAAAAGCTTGATGCATGAATCAACTGCTCTTGTTTTGCTTGTCTTCTGTAATTCTTGATTATGCTAATTAAACTAACTTAATTACTTCAGTTTTATCATCTGCTCTGCACTTCTTCCTCTGCTCTTCTTCTTGCTACAGGATCGGTTTTGTCAATCTGCATATTTTCAATTTTTCTTAGTTGCTTCCATCTTGACCTCATCTTCACTTTTCCACTGAATTTCACTCTTTCGAACTTGCTCTTCATTTCCTCGAACCATGCAGCTCTGGATTATCCCCAATATCATCAACTTCAATTTTCTGACAAGTCTAAGATGATTCAACTTGATTTTCACTCTTCTTTTCTTCTTCAACTTGATTGACGTTGCAAGATCTTCAGCCAACTTCAGAACAACAGGTTTTGCAAAACAATTTACTCCAACACATATTTCCCAAGAATACCTTGCTCATGATTGACGTCTACTATCATAAACACCCAAAACTTTTGGTGGAAAAGCCATGAATTTGACTTTAATTTAAGAATTTTTTTAAAAATTTTCTAATTTTTATAATTTTCGAATTTTGTATAATTTTTAATTTTTATAAAATTTTTGTCTTAAATTTAAATTTAAAAATAACAACAAAATACAGATGACATAAAAATTACATGAACCAATGAAATGTGGATTATATAACAATTTAGCACAATTCTTAAATTTGAATTGAACTAATAATTTAACTCACATTAACAACTTATTATAATTACATTAACTTATTATTTAAGTCAAATTTAATTAATTTACAAAACTTTGCAGAAATTTCTGTCTCTTAAAAAAGCTACTGTCTCTGTTATCAGTGCTTGTATTATGAACTTAATCATAAGACACTCCCGCCTTTTATTTCACATTCAACTCCAAAGAAGTGAAACGAAAGAAACAAGCGAGTCATTTTCTTTGGGAGTATTCTCCTTACATCTTGCGAGAATTTCACTAAGAAAAAGTTGTTTTCAATTAAATAATCAAATGACAGTTTAAAAGGACAAAGATCTATTCAAAATTTAAGGACACAAAGAAAACTATGTATCGAAAATCAAGAAAAAAAATATCATACTCTTAATTAATTTATGAGAAATACATGATTTATAAATTATTATATGTATTGAATCATATAGTCAGAGTAAATGGGGAATATTACTTAGGTGAAGGAATTAACTAGGCACCCTTTCTCTAAGCCACCAATAGGTCCGGAATTTAACTCTTAATGTTTTGTTTTAGAACGATAGGAAAATAAAAGAGAAGAAAGAATATTGTTGATACTAGTTAAAGATTTAATAAAATTAACAAATTTAAAATATAAAATTAAGTTCGGTATCCAACTTAACGTGAACCACTACACTTGTCTGGTGGATCTTTTAGGGCGATCCAGCAAGTTAAAAATAGACATTAGCCTTAATATTGAGAATCCTGGCTTTTGCTGACAGCAGGATCTGGGGTGCTCTTCTTGCAGCCTCCAGAATTCATGTAGATGTAAGGATAGGGGAATTCACAACACAGAGACTCCTAGAACTGGAGTCTGATAATGTAGGATATCATACATTGTTGAGTAGCATACAAGCTTGTAGTGGAAAGTGGGCTGACGTTGAAGAATTTAGGAGAGTTATGCATGAGAAAGACCTTAAGAAGACTCCCGGATGGAGCTATTTTAAGTATAAAGGAAATTGTTCTTGTTTTGTTTCAGGAGATAGATCTCACCAGCAAACTTGGAAGATCTATGATGTACTGAGACAATTGAATAGGAAAATTCAGGAATTTGGACATGCATAAACTCCAAATTCTTCAAATTATCTCTTATTAGTATTTTGTTTTAACATTATTACAAGAAAATTGAACCTTCAACAAATGAAATATAGTTTTATTTTTTTAATTATACTTCTATATGATATCAAAGTCCCGTGAAAATAGTTGAGAAAGTCCATCAAAATAAAAATGTCAAAATGATTACTAAGTTTAGAAGCAAAATGTATTCTAAAGATAATTTTGAAATGAATTATTGGATTTTCAAAGTAATTATAATTATTATAATATTAAAAATACATTGAAAACAGACTTTCTTCAATTAGTTGTAAAAATGTGTATTACAGGAATTTCTCAAACTCCGCGTCGCAATGAGACTATTACTGGTTTATTATTGTTGTTGTTTATAATATTAGAAATGCTTAAAATATTAATGTTTTGGTGTCATTTAATGTTTTTGAATATTGGAAATCTTGTAACATCATCAAGCTCAAATGTAGTCGTAAGTCCTATGTTAGCCTCCTCCTTTTCTCCAAAGCAAAGGGTCACACACACACACACATATTTATACAATTGGATGGTGCAATTATTCGACTTTAAGATTCTCTAATCCAACACTTTTGACACTTTCTATGAAGAATAAAATAATTTTAAAGAACTTTTTGATTCTTTAAAAGAAGAGATTTGACACATGTTTCTTTAACAAAATTTTTGAATTACTAGATTAGACCTGTTTTTTATGCAAATGGCTAATAAAGTGTGAGGAAAATGCAACTGACTGAAGTTACTTGGAGTTGCTTTCCACCTGATTACCTAACAAGCAAGCAAGCAAAGAACAGCATAAAAATCCAAGCCACCAAACAAGAAACATATCTTATCAGATTCTGTAACTGTTGACTTTAACAACATCACAGCTTCCGGTAAGTTTAATTGGAAACTATTTTGTGATATAGCTGTTCTAGTTCTTGTCTTCTTAGCCATTAACATGTGCTGGATTTTCAACGTTATAATTAAGTTTTCACTTTGTCTAGCACGGAGAACTCAGTTGTTCCTAGCAAGGAAATGGAAGCAAACAAGCCTGCTAATCCTGAAAGCGGTGAAGGTCATAACCAACCTGAGGAGACAGGGACTGAGCATCTTATTTCCATCAGTGATAGCTTGCAAGGGAGATTCAGAACATTGATGGGCTCAGATGCCTCAGTCAAGGAAGTGTTGGGAAGGAAGCAGGTATAACACACTCAACGATCAATCAATAAATCTTTCCCCACTTGAATGAATCTATTAGGAGTAATAATGAGCAAAAATTGGCAGCAAACCAAATGATCACAAGCTGCCCCAATAATGCACAAATCATAAAACCAATCACAAAACACAACAATTATTTAACGTGGCAAAAACTCCTTCGGTGTGAAGGAAAAAAACCCACGGGACCTCGCTTGGTCTAAGCAAATGAAATCCACTATCACAAATACTGTCTTACAGAGATCAACAGCCACACAATCCAGAAATCAAATGCTCAATCTCATATAGCCACAAATTAAAGTAGAGAACTACACTAAGAGAGCAATCACAACAAAGGCTTCTGTTCTAACAGATTTTGGAAAAGTTCCAGCCGTCCAAACCCAATCTTCACCATTCAAAACAAAGAACAATGAATAAGGAACATGCTCACCAAAATTCAGCCCGATCAGTCAAAGAATGGTATACCAAAATCAGAATATGGTGAAGCTCGTCAGTTCTGGAAACACCTTGAGACCAGTCCAATTTTGGATCCAAAAACTCAACTTCCAGACTTCGAAACCAAATTTCCACCGTTCAGAATGAAGAACAACATGTCTAGAAACTGTAACCAAAAATGAGACCGATCCAACGGTGAACAACTTCCCAGTAGCCGGAATTGTAAAACTGGTCGGGTGAAAAATCTCTCTTTTTGTGAAGGATGAAGGAAGAACAAAATCTCTCTCTTTTCTCCTCTCTCTCTTCTCTCACTCTTTTTTTTTGCAGCTGCGGAAAATTTTTGGTTTTTAATGACAATACAAAAAAATTAACCCTAATAGGTTAAAAAGAAAATGGACTTTAACAAATTTATGGGTTTTACCACATAGGAGGGAACCCAAACCCAACAGGAAGAAGATAAAGGACACAAACCCTTTATAGGACAGGTTCCAATGTTGTTAGGCATGGAAACAGAGCTTAAAAAGTACTTCCAACCTCTTATCATGTCGATTGGTCCTGTCCACCATGACAAGATCGAGCTCAAACAAGGCCAACGGTATAAACGTCAGCTGACAAAACTTTCATTGAAAAGAGCCGCCAGTCCAAAGAGATACTATTCAACAATATTCTTAAAGAAATCGAAAGTTTCAAAGAATGCTACGATCATCAGGATCTGCTAAAGGAGTTCAATGGGGATGATCGGGAACTTGCATGGATGTTCTTTGTAGATGGATGTGCATTGATCCAATTTGTTTGCAGTTGTTGAGTACAGGTTCCATGATATGAACATTGCCCGTGATCAACTAGACCTTGTGGCAACAGATTTGACGCTATTAGATAACCAACTTCCCTTGGGAGTCCTGAACTTGGTTATGGGATTTAGTAACGAAGGAGGAAAGTTGTCCCAGAATGATCCTCTTGTTCGAGAACAATCAAAGAAACTTAGGCGATTAATCCGTCAATTCATCGAAGAAATCATCGGAATGATACACTTTGAAGGACGGGGAAAGAGTGTAGAACCAGACAGTGTGACAGACGAGAGTTTTAACGAAGCAAATCACCTGCTTGAGCTCATTTGGATGAACTTCGTCAAAAAGGTTTGCTAAAACTGCAATAGGACCACCATTTGAAACCTCGTTTGCTGTTGTTTAAGAATTAATTCAACAAAGCTTTTTTAGAATATATTAGCATTAATGGGGTACCATAAACGTTTTTGCAGGAGAAAGATGGTTCTCCTCAGAAAACTGAGGCAACTTCTAGACATTTTCGCAGTGTTAAGGATCTTCAGGCAGTAGGAATCAGACCGGACCCAAACTATTGTAGTAGTTCTCTACGTGATATACATTTCCACCATGGAATTTTATTTTCCAAGCTGACAATTCCTAGCATACTTCTTGTTGAACAAGTGAAGTTGTTGAAATGAGTTGTCTTGTACAGCCTGAAGTGTTGAAACTAGTGGAGGAGCTAGCAATGACAGTGAAGGTAAGGAAGAAGAAGAAGCTGAAGAGAAGGCCGAAAGAGTTCAAGTGCAGGTGGAAATTAGAATTGATGATCCTAGGCATAATTCGAAGTTGTATGGATCAAAGCAATGAAGATCAAGGTCAGAAGAATGAAGATCAAACTCTGATGAAGGAAATTCAGTGCAAGAGGGAAGAAAAAGACAGAATGGAAACAATCTTGGAGAATCCGGAAATTGTAGCTTGAAGAAGAACAGAACAAAGAAGTGCAGAGTTGAAAAAAACCAGTAGAAGTCTGAAGTAAATTTCAAGAAGTTTAATTAGCAAAATCAAGTTTAGTTAGAGCTAATCAAAATGCATGAAGCTGAAGCATTTTAATCCCACAACTAACAATCAGATTTGGAGTGTCAGTTTTTGTTCCTTGAAGAATCAAGCAGCAACTGCAAAAATCAGATCTTGTTTTGCTAAAAGCCAAGTTGATCACTTTTGTGTTTTGCCAAATGAAGAAACTCTTGTCCTAAGCTAGCTTTTATCCCTCAATTCATGTTGTAGCAAGTTTTAAATGCCTTACCAATGTCAGATTGAGTTATGAAAAAGACAAAGTGAATTGTTTTTGTAATTTTGCAAAATCGGGTAAAGATTGTACTAGCCTAGTTTCTACTCATCAGGTTATGCTTTTGTTCTTTAGTAACTTTTCAGGTTGTATCAAAAGTTGGAGCTGATATAAAGCTCATGATCATTGTTGCTTTGTGGCTGTAAGGGGAAAAATTCGAAAAACACCATTGAAAACAAGAGGTTTATATTGATGAAGAAATGTTTATTTCATCACACCTTGATATGTACAGAGTGAGGGATATATATACTGGTCCTGCTGATCCTAAGGACAGCTGTTGCTACTGCTATCTGTATGCTAAAGGTAAATATTTGTACTGTTGCGTACTACTATGTGATGTTACTGTTGTGTGCTACTGTGTGATGTGTGCTATATGTCGCACAACTATCGGATGGTGAGAATATTCTGGAGCTATCTACAAGGAGACAGAAAGACAAAGAAATAAAGATTGGGTTGTTGGATTTGGGACTGTTGGGATCAAAGTCTGTGGGTCCATCATGTTGGTCCATCTTCACTTAGTTGGTCCATTTGTGTCTTCAGCCCACTACCTCTTTTCCTTAGCCCATTGCCATATTGTCCGTAGCCCTCTTATCACGCCCCCCTCAAGTTGGAGCTCCGGAGAGAGGGACGGAGCCGCACTTAAACACTAGGGCTTCGAAGACGCGCGCAGTGAGAGGCTTGGTGAAGAGATCCGCGAGTTGATGTCGACTGCATACGTGTCGAAGATCGAGAAGACCGGAGTTCACCGCGTCGCGCACAAGATGGAGATCAATCTCCAAGTGTTTGGTTCGTTCATGGAAGACGAGATTTTTGGAGATGTAGATCGCCGCTTGATTATCGCAAAAGAGAGGTATGACGCCTTCTTGCTTCACCTGAAAACACCGTAAAAGTTGGGTAATCCATTTTAACTCACACGTGGTGGAGGCCAAGCTTCGATACTCAGCCTCTGCGGTGGATCTGCTAATGGTGGTTTGTTTTTTGGTTTTCCAGGATATGAGAGATGCTCCGAGAAAGATGCAAAACCCAGTGAGAGAACGTTGACTGAAAGGGTAGCTTGCTTAGTCTGCGTCGGAGTAACCGGTAAGTTGTAGGCTGGAGTTGGAGGGGTAAAATAAACTCTGTTGTTGAGTGCCTTTGAGGTAACAGAGGACGTGTTTTACGGCCCTCCAGTGTGGTTCGCGTGGTGACTGCATGAATTGACTTAATTGTTGTGTGATGTAGGTAAGATCGGGTCTGGTGAAACTTAGGTATTAAAGTCGACCCACAATCCTTCGGTAGAGTTCGGGTTCGGGGAGAAGGTCGCCTTCGTCAGTGGTAAGCTTCTTTCCTGGGACAATGGGAGTTATGCTTGGCTTGCCGTCGAGGAGGTTGGTCTCCTGTAGGATGTCTTGGATGTACTTGCTCTGACTGAGCAACATACCTTCTTCAGATCGGGCAATTTCTACCCCTAGGAAAAACTTGGCATACCCTAGGTCCTTGATTGTGAATTCCCTGTGTAGTGAGTCTTTGATATGGTTTAGGTTATCCTCATTTGCTCCTGTAAGAAGTAGGTCGTCCACGTAGATGAGGATGGCAGTATAGTGGTCACCTTCTCCCTTAGTGTAGAGACAATGGTCTGCCTCAGCTTTGTTGAAGCCCAAACTCTTTAACTTAGTAGTCAATTCTTTGTGCCATTGCCTTCCCGCTTGTTTGAGTCCATAAATGGACTTTAACAGCTTGCAAACCTCTCCTGCCCTAGCCTTTGCATATCCTTGGGGTGGTAGCATATAGAGTTCTTCCTTCAAGTGCCCGTGAAGATAGGCATCATTAATATCACATTGTAGTATGGGCCATTTCCTAATTGTAGCTAAAGCTAAGAAAGTCCGAATTGTCACAATCCTAGCCACAGGAGAGAATACTTTTGAGTAGTCTACGCCTTCCCGTTGATTGAAGCCCTTTGCCACTAGCCTTGACTTCAGCTTAGAGACAGTACCATCTGGGTTGTGCTTCACCTTGTACACCCATTTTGAGGCGCTGGCTCTCTTCCCCTTAGGTAACTTGGTCAATACCCAGGTTTGATTTGCTTCTAATGCTGCTAGTTGTTCATTCATAGAATGTAACCATCTTTCTGAAGTTTTTGCTGTTTCATAAGATAGAGGTTCGAAAACAGTGCATACATTACCTATGAATTCCTTGTATCTTGGAGTGTGCATGACTTGGAATGCTAACTCTTTGCTCTCTGTTATTCCTACAGGACCATAAACATGTGAAGTGATATCAATAGCATCGAGTATAGAGGTGGAGTGAGGAGCTGAAACATGGTGGACATAGTCATCCAAATATCTTGGGATGGTGTGAGTTCTCTGACTTCTCCTGATGTTGTGATTGATGGTAGGTTCTGAGTTAATGATAGGACTAGGTGGGGTCAGTATTTCTTCAGCTATGGGTGAGGTATCTAGGTGTGGTGTATTTGGTGAGCTTGGCAAGTTGCTGAGAGTGTCTGAATCGATATCTGTAGGGCTGTGAGGGAAAAGAGGTACTAGGTTGGGTCTAGGGTTAGTTTGTGGGTTGGCAAAAGGAAAGGTATCCTCATGAAAGGTCACATCTCTAGAACTGAAGATGTTATGTGTACTAATCTCCATTACTTTATAAGCTTTGAAGTCTGGCATATACCCTAGGAAGATGCATTTTAAAGCCCTAGGGTCCAATTTGGTTCTACTAGGTGTTTTATCAAGAGCAAAACATAAGCACCCGAATACCCTTAAGTGTTCATAAGTTGGTTTTTTTCTATGCAACTTCTCATAAGGTGTTGTCCATTACAGGGTCTTGGTAGGGATGCGGTTGAGGAGCTATGTGGCAGTGAGGAGAGCTTCACCCCAATATTGTTTAGGTAGGTGGGCTGTGAACATTAGGGCTCTGGTTATTTGTAACAGATGTTTGTGTTTGATTTCAAGTACCCCATTTTGTTGAGAGGTGTAGGGACAACTTTTCTGATGTAGAATGCCCATGTTTGCAAAGAAGTTTCTGCATTCATTATTTATGAATTCTCTCCCATTGTCTGTTTGTACCTTCAAGACTTTTGCATCATACTGCTTTTCGACAGTTGTGATAAATTGGACTATTGTGGGATATGTGCTATCTTTGTATTTGAGTAGGAAGGTCCAAGTGGCTCTTGAGTAGTCATCAACGATGGTTAGGAAGAATTGGGCTCCATCTAGAGTAGGCATCCTATAGGGTCCCCATAAATCCAAATGTAAGAGTTCAAAAGGCCTATTGGATCGGATTGCATGTTTTGGAAAGGGTTTTCTGTGTTGTTTAGCCATAGGACAAATTTGGCACTTAGTTGAAAGATAATTTGAAAACTTGATGTTCTTAACATGCTTCAATTTTTCCTTAGAGACATATCCCAATCTACTATGCCAAACATCAAAAGAAATAGAAACATTGAGAGCAACATTTCTAGTTTTGTAAAAATCTTAGGAAGAACCTTTCAAGGTTCCCATAGGTAATAGGTCTTTGGTGGTCAGCTCATACAATCCACCTCTAGCCTCGATGGCTGCCATAACTCCATCAGTCCGTAGGTCCTGCAAGAATAGCTTGTTAGAAGCAAAAATGGCAGCAATGTCATTTTGAGTAGTGAGTTTATTCACTGATAATAGATTCTTGAAAAAATTCGGGATATGCAAAATCTCATCTAGGGTGATCTTGTCACCAATGCTAGCCTTACATATGTGCTTTACTTGCTGCTTGGTGCCATCCGGTAATGTGACTGGTTCATACATATAGTTTGTTGCATGTTTGTTGCAATGGTCTAGGCTATTGATCATGTGTGATGATGCTCCCGAGTCTACTAACCATATACAATCATTATATGCATGGTTAAGATGAGTTTGTTTTGTGTTGTTACCTGCAAAATTTGCCAGCCTGCTTAACTTTACCTCTCCAGTAGCCTTTCCCTTGATTGCCTTGGATATTTCCTGTTGTATAAAAGTGGCTAAGTCTTGTAGGATCTGTCCTGCCTTCTCAATGCCTTCATTAGGTTCTTGTTGAATGTCTGCAGGTGTGTCACTGCTCATGGCTAGGTGAGCTATATTTTTTTGCCCCATGAGTTCCTTGTACCAGTCGGGTACCCCATGTATCTTGAAGCATGTCTCTATGGTATGGCATACCTTTTCACATTTCTCACAATATTTATCTTCCTTTTTAGTGAAAGGTTTTCTCCCACTGTTGTTGTTATTTCTGCTTCCTCGCTTGAAGCTTCAGCTGGACTGTCGTACCATAATAGCTACATTCAAGTTTCTGTCATTGTTGGCATTTACCATCTTTTGTCTTTCAACTGTTTACATCATGGCAAAAGCTCTATTCACCATAGGCAGAGGCTCCATCAACATAATATAATTCACTACATGCTCATATTCCTCATTTAAACCCATCAAAAACTGCACTAGTCTATGTGTATTTTCTTTGGACATAATTGCTTTGGCAGCATCACAAGTGCATGTAAGGGTTGGATCTAGGCTAGATAGATCATCCCAAAACTTCTTTAACTTTGTATAGTATGCAGAAATGGTAAGATTACCTTGTTTAAAGGAGCTGATTTCCCTTTTTATTTGGTACAGCATTGGACCATTAGCTTCTCCGAACCTCTCTCTCAGTTCTTCCCAAAGTTCCTAGAGGTGGCAAATGATAGGAAGGCATCACTGAGCTCCTTGGTCATGGAGTTAAGGATCCAGGATTTCACCATGGAATCTGCCCTTCTCCATCTGGTAAGTAATGCTCCATCTTCTGCTGGCTGGGTGCACGTTCCATCCACAAATGAGAGTTTATCTTTGGCACATAGAGCAATCATCATCGATTTGCTCCAAGTTAAATAGTTGTTACCATTGAAAAGGTTGGTAACAAGGATAGCCCCTGGATTTTCAGTGTTTGTAATAGAGTATTTTTCTAGGTCTGGATTAATGGTTTCACGTTCAGCTGTATGTGACATTGTTGGTAACTGGGTGTTGTAACTTGGATCAGACCTTAGGCTCTGATACCATGAAACCAAGAGGTTTATATTGATGAAGAAATGTTTATTTCATCACACCTTGATATGTACAGAGTGAGGGATATATATACTGGTCCTGCTGATC
>JAOTAX010000196.1:2760491-2778392 GCA_025629825.1 Erythroxylum guanchezii | reverse complement strand
TTATTATGTTGTGGAAAGTTAAAATTAATAAGGAGTTCAATCATAAATTTTTAGTGGAATAATTTATGATTAATTATGATAAGAATATACTGGTCATGTATAGATTCTTATTATAATTTTAGTCTTATTAATTTTTTCCTACGGTCCCTGTCGTGCCTTAATTGTTTGGACCATACGTGTGTTATTTGTAATTTAAATAAGCAACAGATTATTTTAAATTAAATAGAAAATCTGTTGATTTGAATTACAAACCGCATGATAGATAAACAATGTAATCTTAGTGGTTACTTATTATGCGGAAAAGAGAGTTCTCTATATATATATGTGCCTTTCTTCCTATCGAAGGGGGAATGCATATATCTATTGGAAAACAAAAAGAAAAACTCTCTGAAAACACACAGGATACATTCTTTCTGCCCACTCAGAAACAAGGGTTACAGAAATGATTAAGGTTACACGATAGAAGACTATAAGGATAAAACGATTTGCGAAAAGAAGTTTCTTCAACAGGTTTATCTTATATCGATTCTTATGATTGGTTTGCCTATATTTATATTTTTGATTCTGGGATGCTTCCGCAGTGGATACTGTTGATTATGATTGGTTTGCCTATATTTATATTTTTGATTCTGGGATGCTTCCGCAGTGGATACTGTTGATTCCATCAGGAAGAAGATAAAAGACACAAACCCTTTATAGGACAGGTTCCAATGTTGTTAGGCATGGAAACAGAGCTCAAAAAGTACTTCCAACCTCTTATAATGTCGATTGGTCCTGTCCACCATGACAAGATCGAGCTCAAGCAAGGCCAACAGTATAAACGTCAGCTGACAAAACTTTTCATTGAAGAGAGCCGCCAGTCCAAAGAAATACTATACAACAATATTCTTAAAGAAATCGAAAGTTTCAAAGAATGCTTCGATCATCAGGAGCTGCAAAAGAAGTTCAACGGGGATGACCAGGAACTTGCATGGATGTTCTTTGTAGATGGATGTGCATTGATCCAATTTTTTCGCTGTTATGTGGACTTCAGGTTCCATGATATGAACATTGCCGGTGATCAAATAGACCTTATGGCAACAGATTTGATGTTGTTAGATAACCAGCTTCCCATAAGAGTCCTGAACTTGGTTATGGGATTTAGTAAGGAAGGAGGAGAGTTGTACCAGAATGATCATCCTGTTGGAAAACAATCAAAGGAATTTAGACAATCAGTCTTTCTGTTCACTGAAGAAATCATCGAAACACTTTGAAAGATGGGGAAAGAGTGTAAAAGCAGATAGTGTGACAGACCAGAGTTTTAACGGAGCAAATCATCTGCTTCAGCTTATTTGGATGAAATTCGTCAAACAGGTTTGCTAAAACTGCAATAGGACACCATTTGAAACCTCGTTTGCTGTTGTTTAAGAATTAATTCAACAAAAGCTTTCTCTTTTTTAGAATATATTAGCATTAATGGGGTACCATAAACGTTTTTGCAGGAGAAAGATGGTCGCCCTCATAAAACTGAGGCAACTTCTCGACATTTTCAGAGTGTTAAGGATCTTCAGGCAGCTGGAATCAGATTGGAGCCGAACCGTTCTGGTAGCTCTCTACGTCGCATATCTTTCGACCGGGGAATTTTATTTTGGAAGCTGAAGGTTCCTAGCTTACTTGTTGATGAACAAGGGAAGTTTCTCTTATTCAACTTAATAGCATTCGAAATGCATCCAAATTTCAACAAGGACCTGGTAGTCACATCTTATATAAGCTTTCTCAACTCACTCGTAAGGACTAAAAAAGATGTTGCAAAGTTGCAGAAAGTAGGAATACTCTTCAACTATCTTTCGAATGATCAAGAAGTTGTAAAAACCTTTCGCGAGCTCACTTCAAACTTGAAGCCTTATCCTGACATTTTCGATGATACCAAACTGAAACTTATAGGCTACTTCAATAACAAGAAGAGTATTAAAACTAGGAAATTGTTGAGGGAAGCAACGCAGGTCTATTTCAGAAATCCATGGACTACAATAGCTTCCATTTTAGGAGCTTTTTTTCTGACCCAGACACTTGGACAGGCCATCTCCTCATTTTTCTGATATTAGCACAGAGAAACAATTTGTGATATAATTCTAGAAAAAGTTATGATTGGAACCTGCAGCGACTGGGTAACTTCTCTTTCCAATGCCATTCTCAATTTGAGAAAGAATGGCTAATACAACTGTTGATGTAAGCTCTAGAAGGGATGTTCTTGTAGCTTTCTATTGACTCTTGTTCTGAATGTATTGGCAAATTAAAAAGAATGATGTCTGTTGAGTTTGATTCCAGAATTGGTTTATGATCTTTAAGCATAGCATATACAAAAAAGATGCAATTAATATCCAACTTTTAGAGTTCCAAAAGAAGGAAACTTCATGGATTCATTGATGAAAAAAGGTGAAGATGTGTAAGCTTAACGTTTGCAAATCAATGAGTGTAAGAACAATTTCTCAATCAGGAGGCAGTTTGAGTTCTAGAAATCCATGCCAATAATAAGGTTCCAAACCAAAAAATCTCCGTGTTGCTGCTAAATCTATCCAGCTTCAGCAGAATATCATATCCATGCCAAAACAGAAGAACTCCGTTTGACTCCTTTCTTTGGGCCATAAGTCTCTCCATACATATTTCCTCGAGAAATACCCTGCTTATGATTGATGTCTACTATCATAAACATCCACAACTTTTGGTAGAAAATGCATGAGCTCATCTTTAATTCAAGAAAAAATTTTAAAAATGTCTAATCTTTAAATTTTTCAAATTATTGTATAACTTTTACTTTTTTAGAGATTTTTTCTTAAATTTCGATTATTTTAATAATATTAAAACATATAAAACATGAATATCATAGGAACCAATCAAATGTTGATTATATAACAATTTAGCTCAATTCTTAAACTCAAATTTAGCTAACATTTTGCGAGAGTTTCACTTAGAAAAAGATATTTCAACCTAAATAATCCAAGAACAGTCCAAAGATCTATTCAAAATTTTAGGACAAACAGAAATTATGTATTGAAAATTTAAAAAAACTCTTAATTAATTTACCAGGTACTTCATAAAAATACATAATTTATAAACTATTATATGTATTGAATAATATATTCATAGTAAATGCTGAATATTACTTAGGCCCAGAATTCAACTGTTAATGTTCTGTTTTAGAACGATAGGAATATAAAAGATAAGAAAAAATATTGTAGAAACACATAATTTGACAGATGATCAATTAAAGATTTAAAAAATTAAAAAATTAAAAAATATCGTTATTAATTAAAATCTTTAAAATTGAATTTAAAATAATATTAAATAAAAATTAATTAATTAATTTTAGTTTATAAAAATCAATTAATTCATGAAAACTAATTAATTTTTAATAATAAAAATTATTAAAGTAAATTGTAACTTTAAATGATTTAGTTATGCTAATCACTCTCATCTCTCACATGCAGTCATAATCCTCACTTATAATTTCTATCAATTATAATATTATGTGTAATGCCAATTAACGAAATCGGCATAGTTTTAGAGTTTATATTCAAAATTTTTAACCAAAATTGATGATAAAAGAGATAAATACTATAAAACTAAAATTAGAATTTATAGTTAAAATTTTTAATAAAATTGATGATAAAAGAAATAAGCAATCATTGTTTTTTTAAAATTATATTAATAATATGTTGAACATGTTATGAATTTAACCCTTATTTCTTTGTTGACATACCATTTTCATATCAATTCTTTTTCTTTTTTGGATTCAAGGAAACCCTATAGGCGGGCTAAATAGACACACCTCTTCGAGGGCTCAACTAGCACACCACCCTACAAGCGGGTCAAGCGAGCGCACCCTATCATTGAGGGTCCAACTAGTTCTTCACCTATAGGTAAAACCCCGATTGCTCTAGGCTCTTACAAGAAGAGCTAGCATAGAATCAAACCTGGAATCTAAACGAAGCCAAGCCCCGCTCTCAACCATCGAGCCACACCCCTTAAGGGCCATATCAATTTGTGTCTTAAATATTGATCAAAACCTAAGCAGCTCTATTATGTAATAATTAAAAACTTTAATTTAGCTCGATCGATTCAATTATACAAATTTTGAGTTGACGAATATTAATTTTTGTTTAATTTTTAACTTTTCGGTTTGATTTATTTTAATAATTCTTGTTATTAAAAATCGATCAATTTATAATTAATCGGTAAATTTTTGTAAATTTATAAATTCTAATAAATTAAAATAAATAAATTATTTTTATTTAATAATTTTTAATTAAACTTTAAAAATAGTTATTTTTAAATGTTCACTATCAGATTTTTAAAAGACTGTTATTATTTCAACTTAGGTTCTTTCGTTTCATCAATCTTTAATAATAACCTGAAGGCTGAAAGCTTGGTATTTCACATATTAGGTATAGAAATTGTTGTAAAGGAAGCATCTAAATAGCTGCATGGCATTTGTATCAATATTGGTCAAAGTGTTGTCACAAAAACCCTAATTCCCAATTATTAGATAGGCTTTTCACATAAACCTAATTCCATTGTCTATTTCTCTCCACCATTTTTCCCTGTTGTAATGCTTTCCTGCATCGTTCTCGGCATTCCCTTACCCCAAAGTTCAAATTTTTATTTCACCCCCATTACTTGAAATCTTGTTATCTATCTTCTGTTCCTTGTTCAAGTACATCCAAGAACTGGAATTTGATTATAAAAGATCATGTTGCTGGTGGCCTTTACACTGATGCTTTGGTTTTATATAAGAAGATGATGGAACATGGTGTTAAAGGTGATAGCTTTACGTTCCCAATATTAAGTAAAGCCCTTTTGTTGCTTGGAAATGGTGTGGTTTGTGGAGAGATGATTCATTGTGTTGGATTGAAATCGGGGTTTGGATTTAATTTGTATTTTTGCAATAGTGTAATTGAATTATATGCAAAATCCAATTTTGATTCTTCCGCGCGGAAAGTGTTCGATGAGATGTCTCTGAGAGATTTGACTTCATGGACGTCCATGATTTCTGGGTATGTTTTGACATACGATTTAGCAACGGCTTTTGTTTTATTCAACAAAATGAGATTGGAGATGGAACCGAATTCTGTGACTTTGATTGTTATGTTGCAAGGGTGTTGTGCATGTGGAAGTTTCATGCAAGGGGAACAACTTCATTGTTATGTGATCAAAGCTGGTTTGTTGGTTGATGTGTCTATTCAGAATTCAATATTGAGAATGTACAGCAGAATGGATTGCATTGAAGAAGCAGAGAAAGTTTTCAACGATATTGATGAGAAAGATGTTGTTTCTTGGAACACATTAATAAACTACCATTCCTTGAGAGGAGATGTTGACAGAGTAGTTGGTTGTTTTAATCAAATGCGAGGTCAAATGCTACCTAGCAAAGAGACTCTAACTTCTATAGTCTCAGCATTTGCAAAGGCTGGAAATTTAGTGGAAGGTGAAATTTTGCATTGTTTATCAATGAAAGTTGGACTTTGTGATAACATTTTGCTAACTTCTTTGTTGGATTTTTACGCCAAGTGTGGCGAAATGAAAAGTTCTTCTAAGTTGTTTGGTGAAATCTCTCACGGAAGCATCATTACTTGGAATGCAATGATGAGAGGGTTCATCCAAAATGGGTGTTTCCATGAGGCCATTGAACTGTTCCGGCAATTGCGATCTGCAGATTATGAACATGGGACAGAGATTTTAGGAAGCCTGCTTGAAGCATGTATGCATCTTGGTGCTCTGCAATTGGTTAAAGAAATCCATGCCTACCTCGTAAGGAACTTGTTCTACATATCTGAAGAAGACAGTCTTCACTTGAATACCACTATACTTAACATGTACATAAAATGGGGATTAATTTCTTCAGCTAGAAAATTTTTTGACAGAATGCTTGTAAAAGATACTGTAACATGGACGTCAATGATTGAAGGCTATGGAATCCATGGCTTGGGAGCTGAAGCTCTGCATCTCTTCTATCAGATGATAGAGGAGAGCATAACTCCAAATAGTGTAACCTTGGTAAGCTTGTTGTCTAGCTGTAGCCATTCCGGTCTCATCAACGAGGGCTGTGAAATGTTCTCCTCCATGAAGTGCAAGTACGGTATCGAACTTAATCTGCACCACTACACTTGTCTGGTGGATCTTTTAGGGCGATCCAGCAAGCTAAAAGAGGCATTAGCCTTAATATTGAGAATGCTGGCTTTTGCTGACGGCAGGATCTGGGGTGCTCTTCTTGCGGCCTCCAGAATTCATGGAGATACAAGGATAGGGGAATTCGCAGCACAGAGACTCCTAGAACTAGAGCCGGACAATATTGGATATCATACATTGTTGAGTAACATACAAGCTTGTAGTGGAAAGTGGGCTGACGTTGAAGAATTTAGGAGAGTTATGCATGAGAAAGACCTGAAGAAGACTCCAGGATGGAGTTATTTTGAGTATAAAGGAAATTGTTCTTGCTTTGTTTCTGGAGATAGATCTCACAAGCAAACTCAGGAGATATATGATGTACTGAGACATTTGAATAGGAAAATTCAGGAATTTGGACATGCATAAACCCCAAATTCTTCAAATTATCTCTTTTTACTATTATGTTTTCAGATTGTTATAGGAAGTTTGCATTAAATTTTCTTGGAATGAGCTCACAAATTGTTTATCTGTGCTGATATGCTAAAACTAAGAAGATGGTCTGAATAATTGTCAGAATCAGAAGAAAAGTTGCAGAAACGAAAGCTATTGTAGTCCATGGACTTTTGAAAAAGACCTGCATTGCTTCATTCAACCATTTCTCAATTGTTATGCTCTTCGTGTTATTGTAGTAGTTTATAAGTTGACGTTTGGTATGACAGAAAATGTCAAGATAAGGTTTCAAGCTTGAAGTGAGCTCGCAAAAGGTTTCTACGACTTCTTGATCATTATGAAGATGGTTGAAGAGTATTCCTGCCTTCTGCAACTCTGCAACATCTTCTGGAGTCACTATGAGTGAGTTGAGAAAGCTTATATAACAAGTTTCTATGACTTCTTGATTATTATGAAGATGGTTGACGAGTATTCCTGCCTTCTGCAACTATGCAACATCTTCTTTAGTCTCTATGAGTGAGTTGAGAAAGCTTATATACACTTTTTTTCAGATCCCTTTCTTTCCTATGAGCAAGCTTTACTAGAATTGGAACGAATGTCCCTCCAGGAAATAGACTCCTTTTTTGAGAGCTTTCTTCTTGAGTATATGACAAACCTCGGCGCATCCCTACCTAAAGGACTGTCAGTGAGTGATTCCTCGTATGTGTAAAGGCGGGTAGACCGTCTCATCTCTTTCCCCAAAGTGGTGGATCAGAATGTCACGAGAGATAAGCTTTCTCAACTCACTCATAGAGACTAAAAAAGATGTTGCAGAGTTGCAGAAGGCATGAATACTCTTCAACCATCTTCTTATATAAGCTTTCTCAACTCACTCATAGAGACTAAAGAAGATGTTGCAGAGTTGCAGAAGGCAGGAATACTCTTCAACCATCTTCCAAACGACCAAGAAGTAAAAACCTTTTAGGAGCTCACTTCAAGCTTCAAACCTTATCCTGACATCTTCTGTCATACCAAACATCTCCTTCTAAAATACTTCAATGACAAGGAGAGCGCGACAATTGGGAAATGGTTGAGTGAAGCAATGCAGGTCTATTTCAAAAGTCCATGAACTACAATAACTTTCATTTTTGCAACTTTTCTTCTAATCTTGACAATTATTCAAACCATCTTCTCAGTTTTAGCATATCAGCGAAGAGAAACAATTTGTGAGTTCATTCTAGAAGAATTTAATGGAAACTGCAACAAATTGGTAACTTCTCTTTTCAATGTCAGTCTCATTTTGAGAAAGAATGGCTAATACACCTGTTGATGTAATGCTCTAGATGGGATGTTCTTGTATCTTTCTATTAACTCTTGTTGTAAATGTATTAGCAAATTCAAAAGAATGATGACTATTGAGTTTGATTCCAGAATTGGTTTATGACCTTCAAGCATAGCATATACAAAAAGATGCAATTAATCTCCAACTTTTAGAGTCCCAAAAGATGGAAACTCCATGGATTCATTGATGAAATAAGGTGAAGATGTGCAAGGAGGCAGTTTGAGTTCTAGAAATCCATGCCAATAATGAGGTTACAAAAAGAAAGTATCTTCTTGTTGCTGCTAAATCCAGCTTCGGCATCATATCCATGCCAAAACAGAAGAACTCCGTTTGACAACTTTCCTCAAGAAATACCTTGCTTATGATAGATGTTTACTATCATAAACATCCACACCTTTTGGTAGAAAAGGCATAAATTTATTTTTAATTTAAGAAATTTTTTTAAAATTTTCAAATTTTTGTATAATTTTTATTTTCTTAGAAATTTTTTCTTTAATTTGGTTTAAAATATAACGACAAAATATATGTAATATAAATATCAGACGAATGTTGATTATATAACAAGTTAGCTCAATTCTTTAAATTTTGAACTATTTTTTTGACTTATATTAATAATTTATTATAATTATCTTAAATTATCATTTAAGTCAAAGTTATTTAATTTAGATTCTTAGATTAAATTATCATGTTAATGGTATTTAATTATTCTATTTATAAATTAATATTTATATAGTGTATATGTTATCATTATTTTTAACTAAATATTAAAAAAGTCTAAAATATTTGAATTTATAAACATTATTTAAAAAATTTAAAGGATTGGAAAGTGTCTTATCCTTATCACCCACGCACATATTCATAACATTTCAATGATTAAAGTTGAGTTCAAAAGAAAAACGTCCACTCTAACATATTACTTTGTGAATGATTGTAAGTTTTTTTTATGTGATCTACGCGAAGATTTGATAATACAATATTAATTTTAGAAAAACAAGAGATGAAATTAAAAATCAGCCGGTCATGACTGATCTTCACTTTTTTTGTAGCTTTCATAGAAACACGCAACTAGTTTTCGTTGTATCCTACATGGATTTAACAGAAGACATTGGAAGAGATCTCCCTGAGCCTGAAACAAAATTGCCCACTTGGTTTTTCTAAACAAAGTTTCGATCTTTGTAGAGAAAGAGAGAAAAGATGGGAGGGTATTCATTGAGGTCAGCTTTTGATTCTAAATCTGGGCAGATGATAATGGTGACTCTGTTGTTAGTGGCGGGGTCTTTCTATCTGGGTACTCTCTTTGGCAACAATGCTCCTCCTTTTTCTATATCCTACACGTATACATCTTCGTCTCCCCCATCTTCTGGTATGTTCATAGCTTTCTTCCTTTCTTCTTCATTGTTGGCACTAACATGTTTGCTCTCCTTTGGACGTGTGTCGTGTGTTGCATGTTCCTTTTGGAAATAGATTAGAGTTGGGTTTTGTGGAGTAGATGGTTGTCTGCTTTTTATGCATTAATTCCAGATTTGATTTCAGATTTTTTTTTTTTTTTCTTTTGGCTTTCTGCTCGAGTTTTGTGTCTGTTAGAGATTTCAAGATAGTAGCTTTCATTGCTTGTGAGCCTCATTTAGACGGATCTTGTGGCTTACCGTGGCATACTAACATAAATTTTAGCTTCACCGAACTGCTTAATGAGAATTTAAGTGAACTTGGGGAGACTGTTAAGTTATGGAGTACGTTTGAGTGGATGCAAGCCATTTAATACCTTAACCTAACTTTCCATGAAATTATAAGGACTCCTATTCGGATTATGAAGAACACGTGGGATTGAATTTCAACTCCTGGAGAGCTCTCACATTATTCAAATCCACATGTACCCACCTCTGAACTAGAACGAACAGTGGGGAATCGGAGTTAGGTCCATTAAACCAGTTCAGTTAGCCATTCAGTCAGCCTGATTTGCTGAGTATTTCGTTTCACATAAAGGGAGTGAAATCTAATTTTTGTTATGAAGCATAATGGACTGACAGGTACTTGGTTAGACTGTATAGATGCATAGATAGGTATTGATTGATTAAAAAACTGCAGACAGTGTAGAACTGTGAGGAGTTTTGACAATTATGTCAAAAGATTGTGAACTTGGTTGTGTTATGCTTTATTGCTTTGGTGGGAACACAGCAAGCTGTTACACTTACAGCGGCACTAAGGGGGAATTCTTCGTAACATGCAATTGAACCAAGAATTTTTGAGCTGACACTATGGGACATTTAATGTAATCTTTTCCATGGATCAAGCACAGTTTTTCATAATATTGAAACTGAAGCGTCTGGATCTAATTCAGTTTGTTGTTTTGATTTATAGGACAGACCTTTATGTTTGTCCCAACATACACAAACATACTGCAAACGCATGTCCCTTCTATGGTTGTGTGTGGATGACCATGCATAATTTGTTTGTTGTTCCAATATTCGGATTATTGCACAGGTTTATTATAACCATACTGAAAGGCTTAGCATGTGCTGCTAATTACTCATGAGACCTTGCATTAAGTGTTTCCATGTTTGACACTTTTGTTCTTATCAATGAAGTCATTAATAATTTAGAGTTGCAGGTGTTTCCACATTCACCAACAATGTTTCTCTGTCTTATCATGGAACACCATTAGTTATCCCAAAAAGTGGCATGAACGTTTGCCCTTTGGAGTTCAATGAGTATATCCCATGTCATGATGTTTCTTATGTGCATAAATTGCGCCCAAGCTTGGATGTTTCCCGACGAGAAGAGCTAGAAAGGCACTGCCCTCCACTTGAAAAGCGTTTATTTTGCCTAGTGCCGCCACCAGAAGATTATAAGATGCCAATAAAATGGCCAATCAGCAGAGATTATGTATGGCGAAGCAATGTAAATCATACGCATTTGGCTAAAGTGAAAGGAGGACAAAACTGGGTGCATGAGAAAGATCAACTCTGGTGGTTCCCTGGTGGTGGAACCCATTTCAAACATGGAGCACCAGAATACATTCAGAGGTAGCTGCAATTAGCTTAAACTTCTCATGTGCCTTCTCCCCTATTGTTTTGTTGGCAGTATATGTTCTACAGGGCATTATGTCGAGATATTTGTGTTAGAAAAGAATTTCAATGAGTTGAATTTTATATGTTCAAGTGCAGGTTAGGTAACATGATAACTAATGAGATAGGCGATCTACGCTCGGCTGGAGTTTTTCAAGTTCTTGATGTTGGCTGTGGTGTTGCCAGTTTCTCAGCTTATCTCCTTCCCTTAAATATTATGACAATGTCTTTTGCTCCCAAAGATAGTCATGAAAACCAGATTCAATTTGCCTTGGAGCGTGGAATAGTCGCTATGATCTCTGCCATTGCCACAAAACAACTGCCGTATCCCTCTAGCTCTTTTGAGATGATCCATTGTTCAAGATGTCGTGTTGATTGGCATGAGAATGGTATGATGCTATTAGCATACTGGCATGAATTGTTATCGCCGATGCAATATTGATGTTTTTATGTTCTATAAAATTGAGCATCAGTTTCAATATCTGATCAAAACTCAGATGAATGCAAAGTACAGATCAAATTATTCTTAGTTTCTTTAATTGCATTGAAATAGCAATTTTAATTGGGGTTATTAGGCAGTCAAAATTCTTCATCTATTTGTTGAGTTGAGCTGTACCTAGATTGCTTTGTTTTCTTTCAGACTTTTTGCTGTATAGCTACTTAGAGGAACCAGATTAAGTGGCATCACTTGTGGAACAGAACTATCACTATCTTCATTCTTTTGTTGAGCCAGGCTGCAGCATTGTTTGCATTGTTTCCTTTTTGGATTGACGTAGAATGAATGGCAACAATCAGAGTTTAAGACCAGTATAGGCTTTTAGGCTCAACACTAGAAAGAACAGTCGATTTTGTGATATGCAGTGCTGTACTGGAGTGGATGCAGATCATATCACAACCATCATCCTTCCTAGTGGCTGTTCTTTACTCTCAGTCGGATACTTTTCTACTCCCCTTTTCTTTCCTTAACCTATTCCTTTCTACAAACTATTCTGTTATGCAGTTTCTATAAGAATTCAGGAAAGCTCTTAATTGTTGGATATGTTTCAGCTTGCATGCTTAATTAGGTTGTGATATTTTAGTAAGCTTGATTGACAGAACACGTCAGTCCGTTCTATGTACTCTATGAAATTCAAATTTTAGATTTCATTTTTCTATTTTCTTATGCTTTTATGAATTTACCTGCAGTTCATTGCTTTTTATCTTTTCTGCTTCCCTGCAGATGGTATTTTACTCAAAGAAGTTAATCGCCTTCTACGATATAATGGATACTTTGTCTATTCAGCACCACCTGCTTACAAAAAGGATAAAGATTATCCAGCTATATGGAGTAAGGTGGTGAATATCACATCAGCTATGTGCTGGAAGCTCATTGCTAAGAAAGTTCAAACTGCCATTTGGCTAAAGGAAGAAGACGAAGCATGCCTCCTGAAGAATGCGGAAATGAAACTCTTGAATATATGTGATACTGTGGATGATAATAAACCATCATGGAATACACCTTTAAGGAACTGTGTACCAAGGAGAAATGCACCACAAAATTATCAGAAACTCCCTCCCAGGCCTGAGCGTCTATCTGTTTATTCAGAGACTCTCAGCAGAGTAGGTCTGTTGATGTATACTCTTTTATGAGTTGAAGTAGCTTGCTTTGAATTTCGTGAGTTAAAAGTAGCTTTCTTTGAATTTGCTTCTTCCTACCTAGTATGCTGCCTATTTCAAATGCATGTTCCATGGAAGCTTTTAGTTTCAATATTAAAGATGTAAATGTTCTGCCGCCTCACATAAAAGAACTTAATGCTAATGTATGTCATGGTTGAAAGTATCAAAATTTGAGAAAGTTGATGTTTGTAAAAAGTCAGACTCATGTTGAATATTAAGTTTGATCCAAAGTGAGCTTGTAGATAATGAAACCAGATTGTTTGAATTGGTTAAATTCACAATCTGTGGAATAGTAGTTGTCAATGTCGAACAATTGAAAAATAGGAGGTGCTTAGATATCTGTTCAACTTATGCTTTATCAGGAAGGATATAAGAGGGTTACAGTTACTGTTGGTATCAACAGCACAAGAACTAGCTTCTTTTCCTGTGATACTGTTAAGCCTTTTTCTCTTTGTAGTTTGGAATTATTTATACTTGAGCTAACTGGAAAATTGACTGCTTGATATCTTCTGTTCTTCCTTATGTTCTTGAGTTCCTAACAACTGGAAAAGAAGAGAAATAAAGGATTACAAATTGTGGGGCTAGAACAATCTTAGAGATTGGCCTGATTAGAAGAGTTGCAAGATTGTGTAGAATGCAGAGGGCTGATCAAGAGCAAAGCATGATTAGATGTGCTCTTAATTCTTTTAACTTCAATTGAAGGAATCACTGGCTGCTAACTATGCAGAATCCTATAGTAATGCCAGAGATAACAAATTTTTACGACCAGTGTGCTTAGCATAGTTACACCACTAATGTGCCTCATAAATAATCCATTCTGACATTATAACTTGTGGGATTGCAGGTATTACTAAGGAAGAATTCACTTCAGATGCCTCTTACTGGCAAGATCAAGTTCACCAATACTGGGAGCTGATCAATATCACCACAACAGACGCACGCAATGTCATGGATATGAATGCTTTCTTAGGTGGCTTTGCTGTGGCTTTTAACTCATTCCCTGTTTGGGTGATGAATATAGTCCCAGTGAGCATGGACAACACCTTATCAGCTATTTATGACAGGGGTCTCCTGGGTGCCTTTCATGATTGGTATGTTGTTGACAAACTAAAATTCTTCTCTGTTAGCTCCAAATAGATGTAATGCTTACCTGTGCATGTAACCTTGAAGGTGTGAACCGTTCTCGACGTATCCACGGACATACGATTTGCTGCATGCCAACCACCTTTTTAGTCACTATAAAAACCGCGGTGAAGGTTGTCTACTAGAGGATATCATGCTGGAGATGGATCGTATGTTACGACCACAGGTACATTTGTAGAAATCAAAATCTAATAGCCTTAGATTAAGTGAAAAAAAAAATGCAAGGTTCAGGATCACCTTGCTTAGCTGCTTTACCCTTCATTTGTTCACCAGATTATGTCATATTTCGCAACAATTATGTGGATTCTGAAAAACTAATAAAATTTTAAGTGCAGCCATAGATCTTAGCATTCTTGTCGAACCATGTAAGGCTTGTGTTTCATGTGATTTTACTTTCCAACTTTTCGTCTTTGCCAGATACATTTCCGAACTCTAAGATCATCACATTTTTTCTCATTTAACTAGCTTTGATCACGATACAGTATGCTAGCAATTTCAACTATCACATCTTTGTTTATGTGTTTCCAATCTTGAATATCACGTTGAAAGATGATTCAATATCTTACTGAACACATCAATGTGCAGGGATTTGCAATTATTAGAGACGATGAATCAATAACATCGAGAATTCGTGATTTAGCTCCGAAATTTCTGTGGAATGTTGAGTCACATATTCTTGAAAGCAAAGAGAAGAAGGCTGAAACAGTGCTTATATGCAGAAAGAGATTCTGGGCAATTTTCTGAAATTAAGTTTGTACAGATGTAATCTTACTGTCCTTTAGCTTACAACACAACTCGCTTGTTCTTCAGAAACTATCCATAAAAACCTACTCTTTCTTCATTTTCTTCACTAACAGTTTTGTAGATGATATGTTTATCCATTAATTTTCACTTTCTTCTTTGTATTATACACTAAACAGTACTCAATATATGCTTGGTAAAAAGTGCAAATTAGAGTGTAAAAGTAACATTAAAGATGATAATAAGAACTTATTTAATCATAACACTTATAAACAGTGGAATGGTACCAGACTGCTTAAAGGAGTATTGTTCACAATGGATGGGCTTGGTTTAAGTACTATGTTTGGACAAAAAGAGTCACGAGTACTGATGTCTGAACGACTACGAAAACTGGGCTGTTGTGTCCCATTACATGAAAAAACAAAAGAAAGCACAGACGCACTTGGTCATGAGGATGAGTTTGAATGTGCAAAAACAAGCCATTACTAAGAACCAGAACCAGTAAACTAATGTGCTTGTTTCAAACTATGCTATATGAACTAAACTCTAAGGCTTCTTTTACTAAGAACGTTCTGTCAGTACATGGGAATGTTCAAATATGGAAGAACCAAACAAGTGAATATAAAAACAAAAGAACGAAGAGGAGGAGTCAAGAGATGTGATAAGAGAAGAAAAGAAGAGAAAGTGGACTAAAACGAAACTGATATGACTAGACAACCCCACGCTTGTCGGGTCCTCTTGAGACCCACAACGACACTCGCATTTACTACAACACACGCTTACCATAATGTCTTTTGGCTTGTTCAATGATGCTTTTCTCTATGCCAGTCTTCACCAGACCACTACCTTCTTATCATTTAACCTTTGACACTGTTTCTAGGGTTACTGATATGTATATATGTACACAATACATTCATTACTGTAAATTACACGGATAGTTGAAGAACTCTTAAAAAATTAACTTTAAAAATATTTGAAAAAAGTATAATTTTAAATCTTTTATATTAATCATTTTTCTTAAATTTCAATTAAAATAATGATAAAATATACATAATATTAATAATACATGTGGATTAATCAAATGCTGCTTACGATAGATTTAACTCAAGTTCTAAGTTTAAGCTAAACTAATTAAGTTTGACTGAAAATAAAATTTATTATAATTTTTTAAATTATTAATTTAAGTTAAATTTAATTAATACTTGGGTTTAAGAATAAATGTGGCACGTATATTTTATTGTTATCTTTAATTAATTTTTAAGAGAATAATTTTTTAAAATAAATTTTTTAAACTTTTGAAAATTAGATATAATTTTTATAATTTTTCTATACATAAATTACGTATTTTGAGTCATTTAACCAACGAACTAGTTCCAACTTTATATGGTGGCTCACAAAATAATTATTACAATGGATGACGAAGTTTTAAAGTTGCATAATTCACAGTATAAGTTGACAAATCATGAATAGATAAACAGTAATTAACATTAAACAAAATTTCTTGTCAACTTCTTTTGGCAGTAATTAGCAATCTAATCAATAAAGTGAACAACAGAAAAGCAAAAACATGGTCGGCAATCGAGAATGAATTTTCCATTTTACCAAAAAGGCTGAGAAAGCTACATGTCATTGGATTCTAATCTAATCTCTAAAGCTTTTTACCCTAACAAGTTCTTGTGGGGTCCTACTCCATTTTCTCATCATAATCCACTTGTAAAGTTTGCAAGTCTTTTCACTTAATCAAAGTTTTAAAAATAAGTTCTTGTGGGGTCTTACTGCATTTCTCATCATAATCCACTTGTAAAGTTTGAAAGTCTTTTCACTTAATCGAAGTTTTAAAAATAAGTTAATCCCGTGTTAGTGTATAAATAATAAGGATCAATTATACAAATAACTAGTTATAATCATTTTAACAATAATTAATTCAAGCATAATTTTTGTTAATAGACTCTACACTCTACCCAATTTAAAAATTTTAATATAGTATCAGAGCAGGTATAGTTCGGATTATTAATTTTCCGATTTTTCATCTTAATATTTAGTTCCAACAGTCCAGTTCGATTACTGCTGCGTTTATTTTAAGTGACAACTGAATAACCACTCTCAGTTGCACTTGAAGGGAACTGTTGGAGTATCTCATATTGACTAAAGATGAAAATTTTAAAGGTTTATAATTTGTATGGGTCAACTATCCAAATGAGCAATTCTAATTATTTTGGCAATGGTTGACCTAAGCCTAATTCTTGTTAATGAATTCTACACTCTACTGTTATTAAAAATTCTAATAACTAGTAAGACAAAAGATTTAATCTTTAAAAGGTTCAATCGATATTAGACTATAAAATCAATTAAAGATTGAATAAAATTAAAGAATTTAAAATACGATTGTCCTTAAAGAATTTAAAATCCGAGTGTCCTTACCCATAGAAGAATTTAAAATTTAATTAAAAAGATTATTACATAAAAATTAATTGAATTATTTTAGCTTATAAAAAAAACTTATTAATTTACAAAAATTAACTAATTAATTATTAAATTGATTAATTTTTAACAACAAGAACTACAAAAGTAATTCAAATCAAAAATTTAAAAACCGACCAAAAAGTTAGACAATTCAATTTTTTTATGATTGAACAAACCGAACTGATTGAATGTTTTAATCATTAAGTATAGTGATGAAATTAAAATCCCATATGGTGGTATAGTTGAAAACCTTAAAAAACATTGAAAGGCTACAGTGGAGAAGACTTTCTTCTGTCCCTCTCTTAAAATAGTTTTGCTTTGATGTTTCTTTATTTGGGTGCAAGACAACTTGATATGTATATTTATAAAGAACTCCTTTTTTTTTTTTGGTTTTTGGGTATGATGAATTGGGTAAAAAATAAATAAATAAAGAGCATATGATGTCTCAAAAGCCTATCACAAGATGTGTGCAGAACTCATATCTGCAACTTGCTAATGTTGTCGATCTTTCTTTTTTCCGTGTCTGTTTCTTCTTTAGCATTGAAAGGATATGTCATGAACTTCCATTTTAGGCATCAAAAGAGAACTTTGAGCTTTGTGAAAGCCCAAGACATCATTATAATTTTATATCCTTATGAATACCTAAAGTTTGGCAAATGATCTAAGGTCCCAGTCAGAGACAACCAACTTATATAGAAAACAAATTTATTAAATACTTTAAGTAGACCAATAACTTTTATTTGACAAACTGTATTCACACTCTTCAACTTGTACATATACAATTTACAAAGAATAATTGGACATAAAGAGATGGCAAATCCTATAAAAGAGCCCTTGTGATATACTTGATTATTCATCTTAGCCCTTGTGTTTTTAATTCGTTCACTTTAACCCCTGTGTTTTTTATTCTCATTCAAG
>JAOTAX010000196.1:2721943-2747346 GCA_025629825.1 Erythroxylum guanchezii | reverse complement strand
ATATTTCTATTTTTTATAATTTAAAATTTAAAATTTTTATCCAATGAATAAATAAAATGCTTGTGTTACTATTTATATATTCTAATTGAGATTGATTTTGGTCACTAATGCCATAAATATTGGAGTTAACCATTAGCATGTTTATTGGGACTAAACAATTTAAGCTCTTTTGTTAATTATTAGGAGCTTGATGAGCATGAGGCATACTCATTCTACTCCTTTTTTTGTGGTTTCAATATTTGATCAAATTTTAATAAAAAATGTACAAGACATGGGCTAAAAAGAAAATACTTATATATAATTTTGAGCATATAAATTATTTCATTTCGTCCTAAATGTAATATTTTGATCATATAGTTTTAATAAATAAAATATTTCATAGATTTTAATTTTCTTTTGAACCGCATGTTGAAGTTTATTTGTTAATATTTAATTGCAATCACAAAAAGTTAGTAAGAAAAATCCAAGAAACATGAATAAAATTATAATAGAGCTTAGAAATTCCTTCATCCAATCAAATATTAAACAAGTGGTTAGGGGATTAAATAGGGTTTGCATGGCCCCATTAGCGTAGGAGTCAACACAATTAAGTGATAAAGTATATGATTTTGGGGCTAAACTTCTCTCCAATCTTCATGTATGTTCTTGTACTTAATTAACAATATCACAATTAGTAAAAAAGATTAATCAAATTATATATTTTTTGAATGAATTGTCAAACTTAGGGATGGCAAAGGAATCAAACTATCAATTTTTTTAAAAAATTATTTTAAAAATTAAAAATATAGAATAACATATTTTTTAAAATTAAGTTCGAGTTTGAGTTGCTCAAGTTTAGACTTATCAAAGAACTTTTTATTATTTTGCTTAGAATAATTATATTTTGAATCAATATAAGCCTAAGCTTGACTTATAAGCCGGCTCTTTAAAATAATTTATTTTGTTTAGAATAATTAGATTTTGAGTCAGTATAGCCTAAGATTAACTTATAAACCGACCTAACAAAAATAACTCAATTTAAACTGATGGTTTAAGAATTGTAATCTCTAATCAAACTTTAAATTATATCGGCAAAAAGAATAATATACCTTTCATATATTTTTTAATCATTTTTAATTAATTACCCCATCTTTATTTAAATACTCACAGCCGCCCAGAATAGCCACCCATATTGCTCTCGCTATCTCTTTCTCAAAAAATCTAAGAACACCATGCGCTCTCCATAGAAGAGCAGAGAATCTCTCTCTCTACCATTTTCTCTCTCTTAAAGAACACAGTTTAGTTGTAACTCATCGTCATCAGCAACATCCATGGCAAGACCACAAAGCCGAAGAGATGAAAGATTAAATCTTTTGCTCTTCTCTTCATAACCCTTTAACCTTTTTCTCTCTAAGACTCGCTCTGTCTCTTTATATATATATATTGTTGGTGATATATATATATAGAGAAGCAGCAACCCTAGGGACCAGAAGCTAGCATATATCGTTCTTGTCACATCCTTTTTGTTTTTTTATCATGAGCCTTGAAGAGACTTTAAGAACTCTTTCTATGGACTACCTGAACCTGCTCATCAATGGTCAAGCCTTCTCTGATGTAACTTTCAGCGTGGAAGGTCGTTTAGTTCATGCTCACAGGTGTATCCTAGCAGCAAGAAGCTTGTTTTTTAGGAAATTCTTCTGTGGACCCGACCCACCTTCTGGGTTAGACCCATCTGGTTCACGGATAGCGCCGGTTGGATCGCCGGGCTCGAGGACTAATGTCATACCGGTGAACTCGGTGGGGTACGAGGTGTTCTTGTTGCTGTTGCAGTTCTTGTATAGTGGACAAGTCTCTATTTTGCCTCCAAAGCATGAACCAAGGCCTAATTGTGGTGAGAGAGGTTGCTGGCACACGCATTGTACCTCAGCCGTTGATCTTGCTCTTGACACTCTCGCTGCCGCTAGATACTTTGGAGTTGAGCAGCTCGCATTGCTCACTCAGGTCCCTTTGTATCTTCTTTGTTATACTGTCATTTCACTTCTTTTCTTTTCTCTCTCTCTTTCTCTTTCCCTCTAGTTTGTCTTTTGTTTCTTGATTAGTGCGTGTGTTTGTGTGCTGTGGTCTGAGGAGGAGTAGTTAGTTTTGTGGGATTGGAGACATGCTGGGTTTGGTTTTGGGGATGTGAGAAGGGATTTCTTCTTTTTAATTTAACTCGTGGCAGTGAGGTTTTGGGTCATCATCATGTGTTTAAGAGAGCGTCTTCTGTACTGTAACCTTTTGGTTCAATTTAGCTTGTAACTTTCTCTTGTTCACTCAAAGTCAGTTGCTGATTTTGATCCCGCACCGCTTGTTAGTACTTCCCAAGCTTGTACTCATTTTCTCACTTTTCCTTCTGTAGCAGTTAAATCCAATTATTGTCCAAATTTTCCAATATCATGTCACTTAGGATTATCTTCTTCTTCAGCATCATCATCATCATCTTCTTGATTTCTGTACTTTCCTGCCAAAACATTCTGCTTTCATGTTAAATCACTTGCTATTAACGTTCATGCTCTAAAAAGATGACATCTTTTATCTTGATTTCATGTAACATTCTGGGTTTTCTCAAGTTGGGATCTCTTCAAATCTTTATGTTGTGTACCAAAGACTTTCCAAATTTAACATCTTGCTAATCCCTAGTCATGTCTTCCACAGTGAGTAAGTGAGTGGGTGAGTGTGAGTCACCTATCCCAAACTAACAAACACTTTCCTCATTTGGGTTTCATGTTGGTTGAAAAATGGACCACATAGGCGTATCAGCGTATGTTCAACCGCAAAACATCCATCATTTAATGATCTGTGCATATACTGATGTTGTTTGTTCTTGTTTCTCCATTCCACAGAAGCAATTGGCCACCATGGTAGAGAAAGCTTCGATTGAAGACGTCATGAAAGTGTTGGTAGCTTCAAGAAAACAAGATATGCACCAACTCTGGACTACTTGCTCGCATCTAGTGGCCAAATCGGGTTTGCCACCAGAAGTTCTAGCTAAACATCTGCCAATCGATGTTGTGGCTAAAATTGAAGAGCTACGCCTCAAATCTTCCCTTGCTCGGCGATCACTGATGCCCCACCATCACCACCACCCTGATCTCACAACAGCAGCCGACATCGAGGACCAAAAGATTCGAAGGATGAGAAGGGCTTTGGACTCATCCGATGTTGAGCTTGTTAAGCTCATGGTAATGGGTGAAGGCTTAAATCTTGACGAAGCACTGGCCTTGCATTACGCTGTTGAGCATTGTAGCCGAGAGGTGGTTAAGGCCTTGCTTGAGCTTGGCGCAGCTGATGTGAACTACCCGGCAGGGCCTGCCGGAAAAACCCCACTTCATATTGCCGCGGAGATGGTGTCGCCGGACATGGTTGCAGTACTACTTGACCACCATGCTGATCCTAATGTTAGAACCGTCGATGGGATCAACCCACTTGACATTCTTCGAACCCTAACCTCTGATTTCTTGTTCAAAGGTGCAGTCCCAGGATTAGCTCACATCGAACCCAACAAGCTCAGGTTATGTCTGGAGCTTGTGCAGTCTGCAGCTTTGGTCCTTTCTCGTGAAGAAGGTAACAGTGCGAATGCACCAACTTCAGCTCCAATCTATCCACCTATGAATGAAGAACACAATAGTAGCAGCAGTGGGAGCAACCTTGGTTACTTGAATCTTGATTCAAGGTTGGTTTATTTGAATCTTGGTGCCACAGCCACTGGTTCAGGTCATCAGATGAGATCAAGAATGGATGGAGATGATGAAAGTAGCCATGGGAGCCAAAGACACGATCCATCAATGTACCACCACCCTCATGAGTTTTAGCTTTCAACTCTATATGCTCAGTCTCTCTCTGTCTCTCTCTATATATATTATATATCCAATCATGGAGGAGACATCAGCTAGACAAGTAAAAGAAAAAAATCATGAAAGTTCATGAAGATGATTATTGGATTATATTTATCTCCACTCTCTCTACTCTTTCTCTCTTTGTCAGTTCTTTAACAAGCTCTTGTCTTTTATCTGTTTTTTTCTTTCTTCTACTCCACTTTCTGGTGTGGGCTGTTTTTCTTTTGTAGGCTTTCAATGATCATCATATGAAGTGCAAATTCATGGGGGGATTGGATGGGATATCTCTTATCTTTAAAGTCTAATGAGGGTATGAGAGGGACAAGGAGACTCTGAGTATTTTTCTAAAGAGGAGGAGGGGACTTCTTGGAGTTGGAGGATAGAGAGTAGACACAGGTCAATCTTTTCAAAACCTGGCCTGTCAACTCTTTTGTATTTATTGATAACATCTAATATCATGAGCCTATTTATTGTGCCCTTTTATTTTCTTGTCTCCCCACCCACCTTCCCATCAATCAATTACATATTTCTTTAATCTTTACATTTATATACACGTAAATAGTTTAAGCTTTTGTTTGGATCCTTATTTACACAAGAGAAAGGAAAAAAAATATTGAGGAAAAAAGAATGGAAGAGAAATGGAATTTCCTTTCTCTTGTTTGTTTTTCTAATTTATCAAAGGAGGGAATTGAAATTTATAGACCTTTATGCCCATTATAAAATTTGTTTATCTTTTGTTAAATAAGGATACAATAGTAATTTACTTATCTTGTCTTGCTTTGTCTTGAATTTCTCCTCCTTTCCTACCAATTTGGTGGGAAATATATTTGGTCCAAATTTCTCTCCTATTTCTCTCCATTCTCTCATTTTCCCTTGGCTTATTTTTGTTTAAACAATAGAAACAAAATGAAATACAATTCTCTTTCTTTATTTTCTTTTGCTTTCCTTCCATCCAAACAAAGGATAAATGAGTTGTGTCATTTTTGCTTTAGATGCATGTAAGTCCCAAATTTCTATTTTTATCAAATTTATTACAAAATTTTATATTTTTTATTTATCCAATACAATTAGTCAAATATACTCTAATCCACATTAAATAATCACTAGTACTAGACATGGAGAACTAATTATAAGCAAAAATTAAGTGAAATGAAGGTTTGAAGATAATTTTTTTAAAAAATTTAAGATTCATTTAGCAAAATTAAAAGTTTGGAGACTTGTGTATAATTAGTGGAAAGGTTAATGGATACTTTTTGCTTATATACAATTAAGAAAATGTACATCTCTTGCAAAAATTTAATGGTAAGCTAAGTTTTGTTTGTACATGAGTGTTTTTTTTTTCTATTGGGGCAAGTGAGCTGTCCCTTTTGCTCTTTGCCATTTCTTTTCTAGAATTTGGACTTTTAGAAGGAACATGGTCGGCTGATGCATCTTTTTAACAGGTGGGTTTGTGAGCATTTTTTCTGATAGTTTGTCTTGCATGAATCCCACATTGAGTGTGACTACGCATGGCAATGGATTAGATAAATAGACTAATTTATTTGGTATATCATCTCAAGTGTCGGTACCTACCAATTCATTACTCTTCCATTTCTATGTCAACAATGACTAGATCATCCTCTTGTTATGGTCTTGTTCATTTCTAGCATGCATGAAAACTAGCAAGGTTGTTTGGTATTGTTCAAGCTAATTGTGTTCTATTACTTTCCATACTTATGCTTCAATCTTATTCTCGTTAAGACAAGCATAGAAGGTCTCAAAGTTGATCGATTTAACCTGCTGTTACTAAATTCTTCTTTTTACGATCTTCCCTTGATTAGTTGTTTTGTATGTGTGTAAAGACATGTATGCATATATACATTTTGGAAACTAAACAAGAGATTACAGATGCATAAGATCATTGGTTTTGCTTGTTTAGTCAGCTGAAACCAATCTGAAAGTGGTTCGTCTTCTGAACTATTAGGTTTATGATACAATTGCATTAAGTAGAAAATTTTCTTTAAAGTGAATTATGTTAATGTAATTTTTTATATTACTTTTCGTTAAATAAGGTATAAAACTATAACTGGTGGCTTTTTTATTGCATTAATTCTGATGCAAGAAAAGGAGGTGACTGTACGTGTGTGTGCTGCTTCCTAGCCATGTTTGATGAACTCCAAATCCCTTGGGAAGCAAGTGTTTTTAGTGACCTATTACTTTCTAATTAGCACCATATCATTATTACCTAAAACAAGAACGTTTTTGGAAACCAAGTTCCTTGGAAGTGAATATATACATTTCACCTTGGTTGAAGTTATATTACAAAAGATAGATAAATCGATAGTTATATAGGTATTACCCAAATTAATCTTTTTTATTAACTTGGGAACTCTAATTGTGAATTTAATGTATATCATACAAGCAACTATATGATATACTCCTTTGAAATTGAAACTTTCTCTTAATGGCAGCATATTTAATAAATATTAATAAATTTTCAGGTTTTATTTTATTTTTTTAGTGAGAAGCAAACTCATAATGAATTTTAGTATATGCATTCTTCTGACTCCTAAGATACCCTAATTGAAAATCTGAACTCTTGATCTACAACCCAAGATTCAAAGTCTTAACTTGTTAATCTTCCTTTTAAGTAAGCAAGTTTGCTTAATTATCATAGCAATTGGTTTTGTATATTGTGGTTTGTGGAAGTGTCATGCCATAAAGTAATTTCTATAAAAAACACACACACATACACATATACACAAAGTAATTTATGAAACTGGAATGTTAACTTTATGAAGCAAGAAAATTTTAAAATTATAAGTGTTCATGTTTTAAAATATTTTATATTAGAAACTTAAATTTGTACTTTATAAATTTTCAATTTTATATCTATTTTAGTTACTTGGGGATATTTTACATTTATTATACCCAATCCTTATGTTTAAAACATGAATTATATATATATATATATACACGTTGTATATAATTTATCTTTCATTATAAATTTTGTCTTAGTTCTTTCATAATTAGCTGAGATGGATCAAGGATTCGTAGGTGGTTGTAATCTCTTATTCAAAGAATAGACCGATGGATGTGGTCATTACTCTTTAGTTGGATGAAAATTCCACATATTGCCTAAATTCACAATAAAATTCCTATTAATTAGTACTAGACTAATTATATCTTCATCCATAATTATCCATTAGTTATATGAACAAAATTATGCCTTTTTATTTATTTAATCATTTATTTTATTTATGTGCTTGTTACATTTTAGAGCACATAGAGAAAGGGATTGTATATAAATATCTAACTTATACTTACAACATTTCTCCTATTTTTATCCAAATTTATACATTTTACTTAAGAATTTTTCTTTTTTTAAAAGATAAGGGATTTGAAGAGAGTGTAATTGCACATAATTAAATTTATTGTATCCTTCATTATTATAATTGGATAAAATTAAAATGTCTCTCTCTAAAATTATGTTAATTAGATGTAAGCAACTAGTTATCAATTATTTCATGATTATCTAGATCGTCAAGATATATTGCTTATTACTTTCACCTCCACTATCCAATTAATGGGAATAACTTTTCCTTCCATGTGTGGAAGCAAAGTTAGCTTTGGCTATCAAAAGCAAACTTAAGAAGCAAAAGGAAAGAAAAATGGTGTTGATGAGTATTGACCAAACATTGTTTACTTGTAGGAATGAAACTCACATTGGGAAGTAATGTCCAAACACATCCACAATTGGCTCTTTCCATTTCCAAGGAAAGTGGAATTCTCATATTTAGCATTGGCTAATGATGAAAAGGTATTATAAGTTGCAATACGAACCAAAAACTAGTCTAAGAATGCCACTTTCTTTTTGTATACATTATGTGGGTGATGAATGTTCTTCCACATCGATCGTTGGACAAGTTATACTTTCTTCTTTTCCTCAACTATTCTTCTTTGCTACTAATTATTAAACGGGCCCAGTTAATGTGATCTCATTGAGTAGTACTAATTAACATGTTCTTTCTAAAGGAGTGTTTATCTACTTATACAATGACTTGGGTTGGAGTTCAATAGTGTAAAGAAGTAAAGGACATAAAAGAACCTATTTTGTGGTATAACATGATCTTTCAAAGCAATGTATTTTCTTGACCCCAGTACATGGAAAGGCAATAATGGGAAAATGACAAAATGTGCTTCCATTATTTGTTGATAGCCCCAAAACAGTGCGAGTTATCAAAAATTCCTAACAATCTTCCTCAACTTTCCACTATTGCACTAAGAGAAAATTGTAAAAGGAAAAAGAGTAGAGCAGAAATGGAAGGAAACCCTAATCGTTGAGACACGAGAGCTCATTAAATGTAATTTTCAGATAAATTATGATAATAGTTAGAATTACACCAGTAATCTTACGATTATAATTAGAGATTACAATTTAAAACTATGGTTGGAAGTAACATCGAACCATGCCGACTGGATCATTAGGACATTGTTGTCCATGTTTTTTGCGTACTCTTTGCATTCAAAGATACTTAAAAGCTTGTCATAGTTATGTAGTTTGGCATTTAATATGCAAGGATCCTTTGTTTTGTTTTTTTTTTTTTGGAAAAGTTGCATTTTTGTTATAGTTATGTAGTTTGGCATTTAATACATATATATATTGCGGAACTTTGAATTGGGTATGGTAATATATATATATATATAAGACGTCATTTTTTAAAACTATAGGAAATTATTGATAATTTTTAAAACTACAAGTGTACGACGAATTCCAAATTTTAATACATCATTTTTAAATATATAAATAAGGTTTTTAATGATAATTTGACTGCAGAGAGGATGAACGATATGTTAACTAAAAATGTATGAGTGGTAATTGATAGTTTAAAAAAAATAAAGAATTAATGTGATAGTTTATTAAACTCTTGAGAAGTCCTGCAAATTTACCATATTTGAAATTAAGGATGAATCTTATGATAATAAATATACTTCAGGATCTTAAAGAGTTTTTAAAATTATTAATTTGAATTTAAAGCACATAATATCAGTATGATACCTTTAACACATGTGGATTTAATAACTACAATTTGTTTCCAAAGACATTACATTCCAAAATCATAATAATTATTAGTTGACATGTTTTTATTATAGTGATTATGAATCTATATATGTACATAGAAGAATAAAGCATTAAAAGGATAATAGTAATAATAATAATAATTATTTAAAATAAGCATAAATTCAGATTGGGACACATGCATTAACTAAACTTGGAGGATCCAGGAAGTGGACAAATTTTGATTGCTGGCCTAGTCAGACTCAGCATCACTAAAACTAATGACTCCATTCCATTTCATGGAAACAAATAATGATGTGCCCCTTGTTGGAGACATCATCTCAAAAATGACTATAACTTCTTCCAAACCAACTAAAGATGATGCTGGAGAACATAGTTGGTTCAATGCAACCAATGTAATGTTAAATTCGAGATTTTTGGACGATTCAGTAATTTAAAATTTAGTGATAAGCTTGATTTAAACCATTTTTAACGTATTTTTACTGTTAATCTTCATAGTTGAATGGAAATTTTATCCTTTTAAATTGTACGCTAATTCTTAGATATGTGTGATCATGATTAGGCTAGTTCTGCTGCATCAAGGTGACTGACAGGCTTCACCTGGTAAGTCTATGCTCAGTGGTTGAGCCCAAGTAGGTCTAACCTTGGAAAACTACTGAGTGGATGAGACACTCAAAACCTTGGCAATGCTAGGAATTTCCCAATAGCAGATCGTCCGGGTGATGTTTACCAGGGAATATATGCTTTGGTGTACCTGCAAGGGCTAATCCAGGTCCTGGTATAAACATGTAGATATGTTTAAGAAACAGCATGCTTTCGGTTTTGTCTTATAATATTCTCAGGGGTAAGGCACATATTCTTTGTAAATGATAAGCGTTATCAATTGATGCGACTTTTCTCTATTCTAAAATATCCTTTTTTGTCTTTTTTCTTTCAGAGTGTGAATTGTTGAATATACATAATAATCTGAAAACCGACAATTAAAAGTAAACTGAGAGGTTATATTTATATATCGTCTTGCATCCTAAGTAAAGAATCCAAATCAAATATATGCATCCTACGTAAAGAATCCAAATCAAACCTATCTTTAGATGATCACTTTAAGTTTTACATTCAGACTGCATCCACTTTTGCAATTTTCTGAGCTGGATAAACCAAGTCACGGAGCAAAGTTAGATGCTTTATCCTTCCAACTCAGATCATATCACAATCTCAAGGCTAGATTTGAACATCCATGTTTCAACTTGGACGAACTTTATACCTTTTTATACGCTATCTATACTACAAAATGAAGTTGACAGTATCAAATCTGAACAGGTTTAGAACAGAATAGAATATGAAGTAGTGCAACAAGTGAAACAAAGCAGCTTTAAAAAATCAACTGGTGACAGGAAAAAGTGATAAAGCTTGTTCTTGAAGGGGTATATATATAGAGGATTGGATCTTAATTTGCATTCTTCAATACAATAGTAGAGCAAATAGTGCACAGGTTACAGGATCAAGGTTTTATTTTTCTATCTAAAATGCCATCTTCAGAGAAACAAGAGAACAAAGCTCCTGCAGGTTTCTTATTCTAGACCCATCTTTCATTCTCTCATTCAGGTGTTGCTTGATTGTGTTTTGCACTGGGATTGCGTTGAAACTGATTGATTTCTCATATTCTTAAAAGGGTATCCAACTGAAACCAATCCTACATCTGGGAAAAAATGTTGTCCTCAAGCGAAGAAGAAAGGTGACAGAAGCTTCATTGAAGGATGGTAAGTCTTGCAAGTTCAATCTCAAGATTTTAGTGCATTTTGAAGGAAAATGGAACAGATTCATTTCTGGTTTTTTTTTTTTTAATAAATGTGCAGCCTCTTCACACTCTGCTGCTGTTGGCTTTGTGAATCTTGCTTCTACGAATGATCATAACAGTATAATCCTTTAGCTGTCTTCATGTATTTTTATAGCTTTACTACCTTTAATATGTGTTATTTGATATGATCATGTAATAAAATATTGATGGTTTGACATTTTCCTCGTCTCATTATTCGGGAGTTTGGCCATTCAACAGCTCTTCCAAGTTTTCTGAAAAAGTGAGAATTAGCCTAAGCAAATGAGACCAAAAACATGAAACAACCAGATAGGCTCAGTTCTGTTAGACTATCCGTTAAGTCAATGTGTCAATCAGCATGACTGGAAAACAAAATTTGACAAAAATATGGTCTAAATTAATCCAATCACTTACCTTTTATAATATGATATGTCACGCTTTTAAGTTCTGGCTCTGCAATCGCGGTTGCGGTCCAAACTATTACCGTGATTAATCACAATTGTGCCGAATCATCCACGATTGCTGCAATCGTATGCAACGCAATATAACTCGCAGTTCACAATTTAAAACCTCATAAGACATCAACCTTATTTTGGATCCTCAGTTAATCCTAGACAATAATCAAATGCGATAAACATTGGTGAAGAACACCTTAGTACTGTGTAAATGAATATCAGAGACAAAACACAGAAGTAATGGAATCATAGTGGGAGGGAAGTATTGCTACTTCTAATCAAGGTTAATCTGAATCCAGACCTTGATAGACATTCATTGATTGCTCTCTTTACAAATGCCACATCTTTATAAGCCTTTCCGCAATGATCAAACAGACCTAAGAGGGAGTTCTTAGACATATTTCACATGTTCATTATCAATAACATTGAAATTCAACAAGTGAGCCACCAGAAAATTGGTTGCTATCACAACGAAAATCAAGCTAAAGTGGAAAGATAGACACCTGCAGACATTCTTCTTCATTATCAATGCACCTGTGAAGAAAGAAGTTCTTTCTTCTCTGAGTTATGCTCTAGATCAGCTGAATAGAAGGACTCAATGTCAGGCTCAGTTTCTGATTCAGTTTCTTCTTTGATTGCATAAAGTTTTGCTTTCATAAGAAGAAATGGCTCTTTTATGTCATCTTCCTCCTGATTTGTAACATGTCTATCTATCTCTGGATGAGATTTCTCTCTTTTTCTTGGAGTTTTCATGTCCTTCTTGTCCTTTCTCATACAAATAACCAGCATATGCTTCTGGTGCACAGCTAAAGGGATCATAAGTCACAAGAAAAAGATTCAGAAACAAAAACTACCATCAAGTCCAAGCATTAGAAACTAGAATGGATGCAAAATTATGAGACAGGAGTTCAGAGAACAAAAGTGAAACATTGGAAACCTTGATCAACATTCTTGGATTCGTTGCAACCCATCTGTATCTGATTTGTCTGTCTGCAAATGTCTCTGTCCGGCACAACTCTCTCAAACAGCCAACAATCAGAGCTGGAACTTGAATTGGTTGCCTTGCAATACAATATTACATTTTAAGGATGTAATATGTAAAACATCCTGTTTAGGAAGTTGATTTATGACTGAATGACCCATAAGCTTAGGACAGCAAATGCTTGTACAAGCACATTATATTCTTACTGAAAATGCTAGGAAAGGAACTATCCAGAGAAAATCGTCATGATCCATTTCATAATTCGTGCCAAGACACATTTTGACACGGAACCATTTATCCTAGAAAGGAAAGGACAATGAGGATTTTTGCTTGGTATTCCTAGCAATATATTCAAGCTAAGCCAATCTGTGGCTTCACAGCAGCAGTCCAACTTGAGCACAAAGTCATAGACGGTTTTCAATATTTTGGCGGATCAAGTAATATTATGCTTCTAGAATATTGAGCTATAAGATCTTATCGTGCATGATAAAAGTTGAAATTCAGCTGTCAGCAAAAGTTTAACTGTATGTATGAAAGAAGCAAAACACAGAAATCTTATCGTTCATGATAAAAGTTGAAATTCAGCAGTCAGCAAAAGTGACTTGTATATATGAAAGAAGCAAAACACAGAAAACAATAAACTATGTAACAAAAGCAGAGTTCCAAGATAGCAAAATTTTAAATCACTATAGTAAAGACATAAAAGTTGAGAAACTGAAATCTAGATAGAGCAGATTATGTACAATCATTCCAGCCCTCCTAACTCTCTAACTCGGCCAATGCTTGAATGTGATCAGCCTCCCAAGTGTAAAATAAGAAATATTCCCTTGATGCCCACCTGTCCTCATACCTCCCCAGTGAGTAAGCTGCAACAGGAATCTCGTTCAAGTGAAATGGATCCAGTGCAGTGCCATAATCTGTCAAGTGTCTACGCTCAAGAACATCATCATGGCTTCTGCATGAATTCAGAATCTCAATCTCTCCTCTCTTCATGTTATCCAGAGATACTAGAGGTGGTTTACATACTTGATTTTCCAGTACAAGCTACAAATCCCAAAAAAATGAAATGGTTGACAACAAGTCAAGGCAAAATCTGATCAACTAGACCTTGGCACATATCAATTCAAGAAGTCATTGCCTTCTATGGCTGTCTGAGAAATTCGCTTCCAGACTTCATAGGAAGAATGGGAATTACCCAGATAGCAGGAATGTTTTAATCCACTTGTTGGTTTTTATGCAAAAACATGTACACAAAGGTTCCCCAATTAAGAATCTGCAAAATAAATTATAATTCAGATTGATTCAGTATTAGCAGCTCGCAAAGCATAAGTAGTGACTGATGTTAACATGCATAGTCTATGATATAACAATGATATGTAACTTCATGCAGCACATAAAGTTATGCACTATAATAACTTCAGAACTTGAATAGTTCAAAGCACATCAAAACATTCCAGCACAAATCTTCGATGAATCACTGATGTTGCTGAAAATTTCTTCCTAGTCCAATACTCCTCACCCCCTCCCCAAAAATAAAAAATTCCAGAACTTCTTAGAAGTCAAGAAGTTAGCAAGTTGCTTCTATCAGAACTGGGTTTCACAGTTTTGTCTCCATTAGACTTGAACTTAGAAGCTACTCACCCTCCAATCAAGAAGAACCAACCAAGGTTAGCAAAGGCAAGTCTTGAGCGATGCCCGGGTTGGATGAAGTACACTTTCTTGAAGCCTTTCCTTGTTTCCACTGGGTAATTCCTCATAAATCCACCTCAGGATAGTTATGCAGAGAATTTTTTCTCCTTTTGCACGGTGCTACGCATGTAAACAACGCAGAATGGTCCTTCAGGTAATTCACTGCACATTTGCTGGGAATGAACTTCTTCAACCACTCCCCAATTACCACTTGAGCACTGTAAATGTAAAGATTTAAATGCAAACATATTAAAAAAAACAGCTGTCAAACAAAAGAACTAGAGGGAGATGCATGCCAAAGCAGCAGCTGTAAGCATACAGGGGGAATCCGTAGCCTTGGCGAACAAATTCATTGAAAGGAAGAAATTTTGTTTTCTGAAATTAAGATAAAAATGTATCAATTTGTAAAGACTTCCCCAACCTATATTTGAAAACATACTCTTATTTGATTACCAGTCAGAAATTCAAACATTCAACAATCTGAACTTGCTCCGTGCACCCCTAAAATCCCTACATCAAGCAACCCCGTTCCCCTTCCAAACTCTTTTTCTTTGAATGCCAGAAAGTATAATCCATTTATTAGCCCATAACATCTTCACAATCACATATAAGTGAAAAACTACTACTACTAAAATAGAACGTGCAAGATCAATAGTTTCAACCCTAGTTGTCTAGCCCAACTCTCGCTTTCATTCAAAAATCTTTTTTTTTTAAATAGCAGTAATAGCTCACACAAATCATGTTAACCCCGACTACGAATCAACAGCAAAGAACAAACTCAAGAAACCAATTAACTATGCAAAAGACAACAACTTTTTAACAAAACCATTACCATAAAGACATTAACAAACTCATAAACTAGTTATCTATGAAAAAGACAACTTCTGAACAAAACCAATCCGATAAAGATAGTGACTTTCAATTACCAGGAAAAAATTGCAAGTTGTCAAGGTCGTAGAAGTCAAAAATATCCCAAGAGCAATGGTGCCACTTCTCTTCAGCTTCATCTTCTTCTATGTCTCTCTGACTTTCTTCAGTCGAGCTGCAAGTAAAGGCATTGAGTCTGACTTCCTTCAGTCTCTTGAGCTGCTAGAAAAGGCATCGAGTCCACACCCAGATCAGACGCCAACATTAAGAGCGAGAAATCATCGTCTTTTGAGGATCTACTGCTACCCATTTCTCGTATTCTCAATCCAGTGCCGAGATTGAGTTGGGATACGAAAGGTTTGAACTTTGAAGAGGGAAAACCGTACAGACGGACAAGTTGATCGTAAATTGCTTAATTGGTTGTACAACTGTACATGCATTGAAAAAAGACACAAAGTACGAGTCTTCGTCATAAATCACTAAGAGTAAGAGGTATAATAATTTACTAAAGTGTATAAACATGTTTATAAATATGATTAATGGTATAATAATTTATATATGTATAGAGGTGATTATTTAAAAGATATTAATGAAAAATAAATAAATCTAATTTTATATTAAATTTATTAATATAAAACTTCAAGAAAGCAAAAAAATCAAAAGTTTAATAAACCTTTTCTTCTAATTAATTATATCACTAAATGAAATTTAAATTTAAAATAATAGTATCAGTCTAATTTTATTTATACAATTATTAATGAATATATTTTTAATTGCTTTTCTAAAACTTTTTTTTTCTATGAGTATCGAAAACAATAGGTATAAAATTGCATACTTTAGTAAATCCTTAACTTTAGTGAAATTTCTAATGAAAGTAGGAAATTTGACTAAGAAGTAAAATTTCTAGTAAAAATTAGAGATGACAAGCACCAACTTGATCGCCCTTCCTAAACTTTTGTTTAAAATTGAAATGCAAAGAAATGTCGTTTTACTTATAAGCGTTAGATCTCGGGTTAGGTCGAGCATAATTTGGTAGTATAAGTCTCTGGCCTAGTTTTTTCATAAAATTTTCGGAGGAAGCTAGGGTTAGGGTAGGTTCTACCCGAATCTAGTTGTCATTTCTAAGAATTAAATGATCTCTCTTATTTAATATAAAATTAATAGGTTAAATTTAAAATTATTAATTAAGACAGTTTTTATTTTGATCCATTTTTAATTTTATATTATTTAAATTCATTTTAAGTCAAATTCGTACTTATTCTCTTTTTAGTTAATATAAAAAATGATACACTAAATTAGAAAAAAGTGAATCAATATGAAAATAATTTCAAACTAAGATTTGCTAAAAATAATATTGTATTTTTGAGTCCCACGTTAGGACAAGTGGAAGTTTGTGGTCGAAACGTGGAATAAGGGGCCCACCGCACGATTCATCCGATAAGGAAGGATAAGCCTCACTAGATTTTCATATATTCCCCGCTTTCTTCCGAAAATAATTTCTGAAATTTTCTTTTCCATAAATAACTAACAAAGAGTATAAAAAAGGCATTGAAGATCCTTAAATTGTAAGTTTTCAATGATTTAATTGATTCCCATTTCCAAAAATCTGCTTTCCCTTGTAAGAAACATGCACAAAATCTAAGATTTATAGTATAAAAATGTTTTTTTTTTAATTTCTGAAAATACAGATATTAATTATTTAGATATTTGTTTGTAATTTCCTGTATTTAGTGGATGGATTGCACGAAAGCTTTACCTTCAAGCCAAAGTCACCCGGTGGGCTTCTTTCATTCTTTCTGCAACTTTTATGGTGTAAAGAATGGTTCTTGCACACTTCTTCTGGGTAAAGTTCACAACTTTCTTACGATACCATGTTTTTTATTCTTGTTAATAGCTATTGAAATGTGGAAATTCAGTTTACTTAAAGCGTCTTGCTTTAGTTTTTCTTTTACTTCTTGGTGTTTGTTCTGAAATTAGTTTTTGTCTAGCAGTTGAGAACTGCTGAGTACTGCATTCACAGCATGTGTTCTTAGAAATTTGTGGTGACCCAGTTGGGATCTAGTAGTGGTGTTGAGGATTGGTTTTGAAAATCCATGGATACTTTGTTGAAATCACATAATAGGCTTGAATTCCTGCCTCAACTTCATTGGTTTCCTGAGAAAGTGAGTAATATAAAACCCACAAAGGTTCAAAACCAAGAACTCAGGTTTTGTTCTAAAAGGAGAAGAAATGGTGGGGTGAAGGTCAGGAGTAGTGCACTTTTGGAACTTGTTCCTGAAACCAAGAAGGAAAATCTTGAGTATGACCTTCCAATGTATGACCCGTCGAAGGGCCTTGTCACCGATCTTGCCGTAGTTGGTGGTGGCCCTGCTGGGCTTGCTGTTGCACAGCAAGTTGCAGAAGCAGGTCTTTCAGTTTGTTTGATTGACCCATCTCCCAAATTGATTTTTCCTAATAATTATGGAGTTTGGGTGGATGAATTTGAGGCTATGAATTTACTTGATTGCCTTGACACCACTTGGCCTGGTGCTGTTGTATACATTAATGACAACACAAAAAAGTATCTTGATAGACCTTATGGGAGGGTTAACAGGAAGTATCTGAAGTCGAAAATGCTACAGAAATGCATGGCCAACGGTGTAAAATTCCACCAAACTAAAGTGATCAAAGTTATCCATGAGGAGGACAAATCTCTGTTAATTTGCAAAGATGGTGTCACAATCAAGGCGGCTACCGTTCTCGATGCTACTGGTTTTTCTAGATCCCTTGTTCAGTATGATAAACCGTATAATCCTGGTTACCAAGTGGCTTATGGAATTTTGGCTGAGGTGGAGGAACACCCATTTGACATCGATAAGATGGTTTTCATGGACTGGAGAGATTCCCATCTGAACATCAGTTTGGAATTAAAAGAGAGAAACAGCAAGATTCCTACTTTTCTGTATGCAATGCCCTTTTCGGCAAACAGGATATTTCTCGAGGAAACTTCTCTAGTAGCTCGTCCCGGTTTACCTTTGCAAGATATCCAAGAAAGGATGGTGGCCAGGTTGAAGCATCTAGGAATAAGAGTGAAAAGTATTGAAGAGGATGAGCATTGTGTCATCCCAATGGGTGGACCTCTTCCAGTGTTCCCTCAAAGGGTTCTTGGAATAGGCGGTACAGCCGGGATGGTGCATCCTTCAACTGGGTATATGGTTGCAAGAACTCTTGCAGCGGCGCCAATTGTAGCTAATTCTCTTGTTCGATACCTCGGCTCTAATCGAAGCATCATAGGAAATGAATTGTCTGCACAAGTATGGAGAGATTTATGGCCCACAGAAAGGAGGAGGCAAAGGGAGTTCTTCTGTTTTGGCATGGATATTCTGCTGAAGCTGGATTTAGCGGCAACAAGAAGATTTTTTGATGCATTTTTTGATTTGGAACCTCATTATTGGCACGGATTTCTGTCATCCCGACTGTTTCTCCCAGAGCTTATAGTTTTCGGGCTTTCTTTGTTTGCATATGCTTCTAATACTTCTAGGATAGAGATTATGGCAAAGGGAACTCTTCCTTTAGTAAGCATGATCAACAACTTAATAAAGGATAGAGACTAGATGACTGTACAATTGTGGTTTTCTTTATATGTTTAAAACCTACATCTTTAGTGCAATATCATATTGGATTAGCTATTTTTCATCTGGCTGGCGATTTCTGGAACTCAATCTGCCTTCTGATTTGCAAACATTGAACTTAACACATCTTCATCCTGTTTCAGCAATGAATCCATGAAGTTTCCTTCTTTTGGAACTCAAAGTTGGATATTGATTGCATCTTTTATGTATATGCTATGCTTGAAGGTCATAAACCAATTCTGGAATCAAACTCAATAGACATCGTTCTTTTTAATTTGCTAAAACATTTGGAACAAGAATCAATAAAAAGATACAAGAACATGCCATCTAGAGCATTACATCAATGGTTATATTAGCCATTCTTTCTCAAATTGAGATTGGCATTGAAAATAAAAGTTACCCATTCACTTCAGTTTGCATTAAAATTTTCTGGAAATCCCAAATTGTTTCTCTGTGTTGAGACACTAAAATTGAGAAGATGATCTAAATAATTGTCAAGATCAGAAGAAAAATTGCAGAAATGACAGTTATTGTAATCCATGGACTTCTGAAACAGACCTCTAGTGTTTCATTTAACCATTTCTCAGTTTTCATCCACTTCTTGTCATTGAAGTACTTCGTACGTTCCTGTTTGGTATCGTAGAAGACGTCAGGATAAGTTTACAAGATTGAAGTGAGCTCGCGAAAGGTTTTTACAACTTTTCGATCGTTCAGACTTTCTTGATCATTCGGAAGAGAGTTAAAAAGTATTTCTGCTTTCTTTCTGCAACTCTGCGACATCTTCTTTAGTCGCTATAGTGAATTGAGAAAGCTTATATAAGATATGACTACTCAGTCCTTTTCGAAATTTGGATGCATTTTGAATGCTATTAAGTTGAATACGAGAAACTTCCCTTGTTCACTAACACTAAAGCTAGGAATCTTCAGCTTACAAAAAAAAAATGTATCACGTAAAGATACATCACGTAGAGAGCTACTAGAATTGTTCGGCTCCAATATGATTCCTGCTGCCTGAAGATCCTTAACACCGCGAAAATATGTAGTAGTCTCAATTCTAGGAATATCCTTAACACCGGGAAGTTGTCGAGAAGTTGCCACAGTAGTATGAGAACGATAATCATTTTCCTGCAAAAAGGTTTATGGGACCCCATTAATGCTACCATACTCAAAAAAGAGAGAGCTTTTGTTGAATTAATTCTTAAAACAACAGCAAAAGAGGTTTCAAATAGTGGTCCTTTTGCAGTTTTAACAAACCTTTTTGACGAAGTTCATCCAATGAGCTCAAGCAGATGATTTGCCTCGTTAAAACTCTGGTCTGTCGTACTGTCTGCTTTTTCATCCTTTGCCCATCCTTCAAAGTGTATCATTTCGATGATTTCTTTGGCGAACCAACGGATTGACATCCTCAGGAACCCTCTGTTAGACATTTTTGTCCTTAGGGGTAATTTTGTTAATGTCTCATAAAATTATACTAACATTAATTGTAATTTTGGTTTTAAATAAATTACCGGTTAAGTGACATGCCATTTGATCCAGATAAAGATATTAAAGTGGCCCTACAAATGATCTAAATCAATGGATCGAAATCTGGGAAGAAAATGGATCCCAATTAGTGTGGACCGGGTCCATATCGGCCTTGTGATAGAGAAGCCCGATATGGAAGCTATATAAAGGTAAGGTCTCTTGCAGTTACTTAAGAAGAGCATTCTCAAGCATAAGGTTCTTGACCCGTTAAGGAAGTTCGGAATTTGAGGAAACTGTAAAAAAGCCTTGCTTGTGAGTCGGTGAGCATTTTCCGCTAAAGAACCCGGGAGATTTGGAGGCGTTTGGAGCTCGGAATCGGCATCGGAATCAGAGATGGAACCGAATCTAGGTATTCTGCATTATCTTCGTTTTTGATTCTTTCACGGGACCCTACGGTACGTAATAAGGTCCCCTCTACGTACTAACATGTGATATCAGAGCGGTTACGTGATTGGATTGCCGGAAACAAAGGTTTTTCAGTTTTTCATCTCATTTGGTTTTCTGTTGTTTTTAAATAGTTTTTCAGCTTTTTTGCGTGATTGATTGCGTAAAAGTGGTTTATATAAGGTTAGTTACGAAAAACGGGTTGAAAACGGACCGAACGAAGCAAAAAAAGGGCTTCCGGGTCGCCAGAAATCGTCATCGGCGATGGAGGGGGGAAGACCGTCAGGCGCATGTGGTCCACACGCCCGACAGCGATATAGTAGCGCGGGGTAGCCGCGTCCGGAGCGCGCGTGTGGCGCACGCGCCAATCGCGCGCCAACATGCGGTTCCAGTGGGCGGGGGACGCGTGTCACGCGTGCGCCACATGCGCGTCGCACGGCCTAGGTCTCGACCTGCGTGGAACGGCGGGCGCGTGTCACGCATGCGCCCATTCGGGCCGTCCATGCGACAGTCCACGTGGCAACACGGATGCGCGCCACGTGGCCGCGTGTACTGGGCATGTGCCCACAGTGCCTGGCGCGTTCGGTCGTGCACGCGCGGCACGCGACCACGGGCACCGACGTCAGCCGTACGGACAGGCACTGTTCATCACAAAAAAAACCCAAAAAATTCCAGATTTCTCATAAGGTACCCCAGGGTGTTTCGGGTCAGTTTCCGGGTTCGAGAAATTTATAAAGTAACATTTTTTTCTATTTTTTTGGATTTATTACATTAGTAATGAATTAAGGTTTAACTCCAGAAAAGGAATTAAGGTATTCTGAATCCGATTTCGATTGAATTTTCATGATTCGGACTACGTATGAGGGAGATGCATGAGGTCTCGTGTCTTGGGTCTCATTTTTAGTGTTCAGGGTTGTATGATAATCAATCGAGAGAGGAATTAAGACATTCTGAAGTCATTTTTGAGTGAATTTTCGTGCAACGAACTTGTCATAAGGTAGATACATGAAGTGCTCATGTCTCAAGAGGTCGGTTCAGTATCCGGTGATGCACTAGTCACTCTATTGAGATTTTTCTTTTAGGAAGGTCTCAAATGAAGTTTTCGGAGAATGTCTTCAGCACGTGTGTGTGACAATGAGATTGTGCATTCGGAGTTTTGCATTGCTTGAGGTTACGTTGTCACATACGGTATGCCTATAAAGGATGTGAGGATGACATATAGATGTATCCCTTGTGTTGGCGGACTTTTTGGATGTTGATGAGAATGTAGTCACCAAAGTGACCTTTCAAGTCAGTATTTGAATTGTTTTGCTTACATGTTGGGGATGTCTTTGATTTTATGTTCGGTTATTCTGCCCAAAGGTGTTGGCCTTACATAGAATTTTGAGATGTGCATAAAGGCATTAGACGGAGGATAGTTGTTGCTCAAGTGCTCTATTCACCCAAAGGTGGTAGTGTCATGAGAGTTAATGGTTTGTGTTCCGATCGCTTTTATGTGTGAAAGTCTAATTGCATATATTATGCATTCAGCCCAAAGGTGTTTTATAATATGTGTGATCGGATTTTTAGGAAAGATACTATTAATGGCTTTAGTATCGCTGTTGTCCTACATTAGTGCTGAATTAAAGTTTATGATCTAGAAGTCACTTTTCCAATCAACTAAATCAGTGTCACTATTGAAACCCTTGCTGGTTCAATATAAGGAATTAGTCGGAGAGTTGGACAGAAGATGTTCTCAAGGTTATGGAAATAGGATTGAAATGACCATACAAACGGATAAGTCATCTCCATTTATATCCATGAGCTTGACAGCTCATAAAGTAACAGATTACATCTGATGACCTTTAAGAAATCTATACCTAGCCATCTGCAAAGTGAACTTCCGAACACAGATATAGCGAAGGAGTTTCTTGACAAAGTCTCCCTGAGGTACAATGTCTCATCTGGTGTCAAGACAAGTGCCTTATTGAAAGTATTGTTCTCCATAAAGTATACAGAGGAACAGGGGAACAATGGAGTATTTATCAAGAATAGTTTATTTTCACAGTAGGTGAAGATATTGAGACTTCAATACTTTGATATTCCATCGGGTTGCTGAGTTGGAGAAACTTAAGTTGTTACTCCTACAGTCCTCGAAGCAATTTGAGGGAAGAAAAAGATGAAGCCCATAAAGTTCAAAGGTAGAAGTTCAAATCTTCCCCATATGTTGTCGCTGGTCAACCCAGTTGTAGTAAAAGTCCCTTGGACATGAAGAAACCAGAAATATGAGGTTTAGAAAGGAAGACTGAGATCATCAGATTATTCTTTGGTTTATCAATTATGAATTTAATTTGCAATAGTCGCATTAAGTATAAGTGACTATTTAGTGGAACATCTGATCAAGGTGGTTCCACAATGCAGTAATTCATATCTAGGATAAAGCCAAATAAAAGGAGTAAGGAACTGATGTTTCACAGCACTAAAGAGGTGGAAGTAATACTTATCAGGGGTGTATGTATTGAACTTTACAGTAAGGTTTATAAGGTTTACACGACACATTTTATATGTGATCTTTTGATCAATTAAGGACACTGAAGGTTAATGTTTTGCATTTAATACTTTTGTTGTACAGTTGCTGTTTAATGCAAAACATAAAGGTGCAACTTTCTTGTCATATGGTTTGTATAGGATGTGTCTTATCCCGAATTAGATATATACTTCTTCGTATCATGCTAAACAAGGTATGAAGGACCTGATGAATAAGAAGTCATACATGATGTGACATAAAAGTTTAAGCCACAATTCCAGAGCTAGGATTGCGAGATTGATCAAGGTAATCATTTCTCAATTCTAGATTAAGGTGATCTGGAACATGTATTGACGATCACAGGGGTAAGTTGACTAATAAAGACACTGGGGTCAACTTATACTTCTAAACTTGTTGAGTTTGATACATAAAGATTTCGATAGACCTCATGTAATTGCATTTTGCAATTCTGGAAGAATTCTGACATTTCTTGGTGATTATTTCCATCAAAGTCATGTGTTATTGCTTAAAGTCTGAAGGTTGAGAACTAGCTGGAACAATTCATCAAGATGGTCAGATTTGACCATGGAGGAGAATATCATGGCAGACATGATGTTTCAGGACTTTAAAAGGTCCGTTTGCCAGATATATGAAGTTAGTTGGAATAGTGACTTAGTTCACTATGCTGAAGTAGTTCTGAGCAAAATGATGTGTTGCCAAAAAGCAAATTGCACCCTAAGGGACTTAAAAAAGTCAATGCAGAGCATAACTGATCTACCTATCTAGAAATTGAAGAACTCAGCCTTGCGCAGAATTGTGTACGGGGCTGCCCTACCTCAGTAGGATCTTAGTAGAATAATCCTTATACAGAAATATTGCATACTCGTTTTTCACTGCTATTTAGTAAAAGATCTCATCCACTTTATGTCTACAGATTTTACTGTAGATAAGGAGGGACCAGAATAGTGGAATCACAAACAGCCAAGTTTCTGGAATACCATGTCTATGACGATGGTGGGTCTTTTGACTTTTTGGGTGATAGCAGGGTGGATACCAAAGTTATCCTATATCCATTACTCATACAGTTAGATCTGGCGGATCTAGATTTTTGTACCGTACCTGTACAGGAACAGGAACCCATACCTGTACACAGAGGGATTCCTGGGGATATAAGATCTAATAAGGTTAAGTAAATCCACTGGAGTGAGACGACCTACTATCCCATCTGATAACATAGTCTGTCAGGTGTACTGAACTATGTTATTAGACATATTACAGATCCAGTTACCATTACAGAAGCTGTTTCTGGACTCAATGCAGATATGTGGTGGGATGCGATGAATGACGAGATACAAGCCATGAAGCATAGTAAAGTCAGGGGAGCTAGTTGATTTACATCAGGAACTGCAAACTTGTCAGTTATAAAGTTGAGACCTAAAGGATTTCAGGATAAAGATCAGTGCTTGTGGACTTGCTCCATTGCATAAGGGTTCGCTCAGGGCAAAGGCTGACTTTGTGTTACCTTTTCTCTTGTATCCTCGTAGGATACATTTTGAGTGATAAAAGCAATTGTAGCTTATGATGATACAGAATTACAGCAGAAGATTGTCATAACCATCTTCCTGATTAAGAACCTTTATGAAGTGGTCTATAAGGTCCAATCTGTAGGGTCTTAGGATTCAGACAGTACTGACATGGTTGTAAGTTATGTAGATCAACATATGGTTTACAATAACCTCTTGAAAGTGATACCTTACTTTTGATGAGGTTATGGCTTTTTCAGGCTTTTTGGAAAATAAAGTTACAGGATTCCTGTACTATGAAGTTGAGGGGAGCAGAGGGGAGCAAATTATCTTCCTATTACTGCATAAGGATGGTAAAGTGCTCACATCAAGTCACTTGATCATGTTGTATGAGGATAAGCAACTTTTGATCAAGAACCTTGACATAAGGATGTTAGTATAGCATCTTCTGTCCTAGGTATTCGGATTCACCAGGACGTATCTCAACATTCACCAAATCTCTCAGAAAATGCATACATTAAGTATGTGTTACAAAGGTTTAATCCGGTTAACAATAAACCTGTTGTAACACTTGTCTCTCATAGTGAGAGATAATCTTTGATAAAGTGCCCAAAGAATAAAGTGACGAGAGAGATTATGAGGAATGTTCTGTATTCTAGTATGGCGGATAGCCTGATGTATGCTGGGCTACGTACTAGATAGGACATTGCATTTACTGTTTGGTCAATATCTGGTTAATCCAGTTATAGACTTTCAGAATGCAGTTTAGAGAGTATTGAGATACTTAAAGGAATCAAGGATTATATGTTGACATATAGTAAAGTCAACAGACTGAACCTAGTAGGGAATTCAGGTTTAAAGTAGGCTATGTGTTCGGATGGTCGAAAGTTCACTTAAGGTTATAGGTTAAGTTTGCAGATGGTACATAGTTGTAGAAGTGTGTCTCATTGACACGTGTAACTTCCTCAACTAGGCATGCAGAGTGCATGCTAAGAGGTTGCTTTGCAGACGGTGTAACTCAGAAATTTGATTTCTGAGTGGTTTGTGGTCCATTCAGAGGCTAGACCCATTTGGTTTCACTGTAGTATTCTTCTTACAGTGTTGTTTAAGGACAACGAAGAATATCACAGGGTCAT
>JAOTAX010000196.1:2674725-2702668 GCA_025629825.1 Erythroxylum guanchezii | reverse complement strand
TTTTATTTTTAATATTAGACATTAAATTTTGCTATTTATTTTTTTCCTCTATTACAAATATAATACCATTTATATATCTTTGTGATATATTGTAAAGTTATTAGAGTTTGATTGTGCCTGTATATTTTCTCCAATTCTATACAAGTGTTTTTATTCTTTTTCTAGTGTAATTATATTATAATTGGTTTATATTATATTACCTAAAAAATATTTGCTGAAAATAAAAAAAATAAACATAAAATTTAAATATATTGTCAATTTATTAGACTTTTTTTTTTATTTCGGCTGAGACCTATAAAACGATAAAAAGGGCCTTCGATGTGATTTTCTAGAGAATTATTTGGACTTCTGACATGACAACTCATTATAACGCTAAATTCACATTAAGTCGTACAATTCTGAAACATTACGTCGTTTTCTGCTGCAAATTATTTGAGTTGATCCCTCAAACTGTATTGTTAACTTTCTTCAATATTTTTAATATATACTCAATTTTATTTTTTTAAAACAAATATTTTAGTTGAATTAGAATTAAATTGATGAGCATATATTTCAAGTTATCAAACATAATAAGATAATAATAAAGAGGTTCTTCACAGTTTAAGCCAAATGAGTCTTTGCACCAGTAGCATTCTTTCTTCTTTTGTATTGCTCAAATTCAAGAGGGAGATAACCAACCCATTTGGATTTTGGAGTCTTTTTTTTTGGTTGTTTACGAAGTATTTTAGGTGGGTCCTAATTATGAGAAGGCGCCTTTAAATCATTCACATCCAGATTAATCCCCGCTCGAACCGGGTAGATTTCTTGCGAGAGGCAAAGCTCTGACTTCAAATTTTAAACGGCTGCATACATGAGGGAGATTCAAATCCGCGACCTCAGTCGTCGGCATCTACGAGATACCTCCTACCTCCGTAAAGCATAACTTGATTCTAAAGTTTCTGAGCTTAGAATTATTTTTAGGAGTCTAGTTTTTAAAATTTTGAACTTAATATGTTAAATTAATTTTTATACATAATTATGAAAAGTTATATAAAAAATGGATCTCCTTATAGTAAATTATTTTACTTATATATATGCCAAGAGATAAGGTTAATCTTCTAAATTCGGGTTTTATAGTCCAGCCAAATTTGACTTTTAACCAAGTCGAGACAAAAAAATTTTCGAGTTAGATTAGGTGGCCGTTACCAATCCTATAAATATCAATCCTCCTAATCTTGAGATAGTTGTTGTGTGGTGCAGAGAGTCTAAAACATAGTGTACAAAGTATGAATGCGATCGTCTAGAAAATTATTAGGATGAGACTTCTTCTGACATGACAACTCTTTGTAAGGTTAATTTCCCATTGACATCAAAATTTAAGTCATGTACGTTTCTAAAACACGAAAAGGTGTTACGTTGTTTTCTCTTGTCCATTGTTTTTGATGAATTAGAATTAAATTAATCTACCTAATGACATGAACATGTTAATTCCACTGATGAATCGGCCAATGTCCTGTTTACATGTTTGAGTTGAGTTTATAAAAAATAATTCATACAAAGTTTGTATTCTTTCAACAACATTTAAAATTTTTTAAAATAAAAATAAAATATTGACGAAATAATTATTCTCTTGAAAATCTAGTAGGCATAATCAAAATGTAAATTCTACTATCTATTCTAAACAAAATAATTAGAAGCATTTGTAAATCTTTTTATTTTAATATTCGAAAGAAATCTATAATTAAAAGTTAAATTTCACCGACCAGTTTAAATAAAACCATTAGCAGGATTAATAAGTGTTTTTATCAATTATTGAAGGAAAACTACAATGGAGGATTAACGATTATGCTATTTCATCCTGAATCAGCAAAAACCAAAGCTTGTTCAGAAGGCCAAGTTGCTGTAAAACATGCCAAACATTCAATTTACAATCTTCAGGTAGAGTTGTCTCCATACTAGTCACAGCCATAGCTGTTGTTAAATAAGATGAAGCTGCCATTTTTGTGCATAGAGTTGTCGAGTGCTTGTTTATGGGGTACATTGACAGAGGAATGAAGAAGGAAACTTGATACCCTTAGGAAGGTACAAAATGACCGAGGTTGCTTATGAAAAATGAAACCAGTTAAAAGGTTGTCCTCCATAGCTAAAACACTTGCAATGCTCAGAACCATTGCCAAATGAATTTGGGATTGATCGGAAGAATGTATTACTGCCGTTTCACTCTCTCTCTTTTGGGCAGCAAAATTTGGAAACTTTTCTGGTGTATTAGAGCAATACAGCGTATTCTTGTTATGAAACTATATATATATTTTAAAAATTTATGATTACTACAATTTTAGAAATGAAGAGAATCTTTCTCTATGAAGAGAAAAACTTTTAATTGTTTATTTATTTTTTTAATATAAGGGAGAAAACAACTAGAAAAATAAAACACTCGCAACCCCTGACACTCCTAACGCAGAGTGCGGGGATATATCGTTCCGTTCATATCATGAAGAGAAAAACTTTACGATACCAACTTGACACAAAGCTTGTGACCAAACTATTCATTAACCTTAAGTTTAATAGTGGCTTAAGATTGTTCCGTAACAATATTCGTATTGTATTAATCCAGAACTGTTAAGACCACCTGGTAATGCCAACTTCACGAAATGGTGAAGCGTTCAACCATTTTTAAACACTTCATCAGTACGTCGTCTACCTTGGAACATTTCTAGCACAAAGATTTCATAGCTGTACGCATCTCCATCTTTTGATTCTTCTCCTCCCATTCAGTTGCAGACATGCAAATGAAGAGAGAATGGTGCTAGTATATGCGAATGTGAAAGGTGAAAGGAGACATCTATCAGTTAAAATTGACATGACTTTAAAAAAATATTGATAAAAAGTTGGTATTACTTTATGTAAATTAAAATTTTTTATTTTTGTAAAAAAGTTAGAATATTGATTTCGAAATAATCATTTTCTTAAGAATTTCTTTTCGCTTTTAAGTTAAGGAGACAGAAGTGGTAGCTAAATTCTACCGACCACTCGAAACAAAATCATTAAAACATGCAAAGTACTCAATTTACAATCTTCTACTATTGTTGTCCCTACACTAGTTACAACCATAACTGTTGCTGAAATAAGATGCAGATGACATAATTGCAGGGCCTCAGATATGATAATTCACTGAAATCGTGAAACTTGTTAAGCTTGATAATTCAAAGTATTTCAACCGAAAGAAGTCGCATGTTCATACAGTACCAGAGTTTCAGAAAACTTAGATTCTAGATTGACTCTGAAGATAATGCTCATGAAACTTTTAATTGCCTCGCTCTAATTCCGACTCCAAGTGGACTCTCATGTCTACTTTGAGAGCAAATCCAGCCAGTCCGCTGGGTTTTAATCATTCATATGTACTGGATATGCATCATTGCATGTTTATTTATTTTTTAAGAACTCCATGTCGATGATTTTCAATTATTTTGTTTTAATAGAAAAGTAGCCAATTCTTTGTAATGCTGACCTTTTTAACAAGTATGACCAGTAATTCTGGACAGTGGTTTTGAGTTACTCTATTATAAAAACATATTAAAATAAATATATTAATATATTTTAGCCCTTTATCTTCCCATTGTATGCTGTATATATTATAGATTCGGACACTAATTTTATGATTGTGTGATTACAAAGTCCAAAACAAAATCAAACAACTAATTACCCAATTTCTTATCACTATCATAGCATCATCTTCTTTACCATTGGATTGAATGTCAATCCTAACATAAAGTAAACCCAACAGCGCTTGCCATTATTCGTCAAACAAGCAAAGAAAGTATTTTATCCTTGCCACCACGGGCTTATCCTTACCACCCTATAAAAGTTGGAACTAAAGACTTTTTGAGTTAGATTCGCGTAATAAGCTACCCAAACCTAGTCGACCGGTTACAAATCCTATAAAAGTTCTAGAAAATTATTACGAGGATACTTCTTCTGACATGACAACTCTTGATAACGTTAGTTTCACATTGACATCAAAATTTAAGTCATTTGCGTTTCTGAAATACGAAATGGTGTTATGTTGTTTTCTCTTGTTCACTTAGAATTAAATTCAAGCGATAAGGTTCATCTACGTGATGACAGAAACATGTTGATTCGGCAAATTAAACAGTCAATGGCCTGTTTACATATTGGAGTTGACTTGGCTTGAATTATAAAAATTAATTGATAAAAAGTTTGTACTGTTTTTTCAAAATTTAAAACTTTGTTTCTAAAAAATAAAAATAAGAATATTGATCATAATAATTATTCTCTTAGAAATTTACGAGACATAATTAAAATTAAAATTCTACTATCTATTCTAAATAAAATAATTAAAAAGATTCATCACTTTTTTTTCTTTAATATTTGAAGAAAATCTATAATCAAAAGTTACGTCTACCAACCAATATTCCAAATAAAACCATTAGCTCGATTAATAAGTGTTTTTATCAATTCTTAAAGGAAAACTATAATGGAGGATTGTTAGTAAATATATAAAACTAATTAAGTTGGTTTCACATAACAGTTTAAGCTATTGTAGTGAAACGATCACTTAATATGAGATCAAAACTTTTGTGACCAAGTGGTCGTGAATTCAAATCCTACCACCCACCTATTATTCAGCACAAGGTAGAGTGAGCATGTGCAAATTTCAAGCCCCAAGGGCTTTCACTTGAGGGGATATGTTAGTAAATACATACAAACTAATTAAGTTGGTCTTACGCAACAACTTAAGCTATTGTGATAAAACAGTCACTTAACAAGGATTCAACTAGCTGAAAATAAAATGCCAAATATTCAATTTACGATCTTCAAGTAGAGTTGTCTCCATACTAGTTCAATACTTATCACTTTTGTGATAAAATTATGTATATTGGTTAAATTGAGTATAATTAAAATTTAGCTTAACTTTTCTAATAGTCTTAAATTTATATTCAATATAATAATGGAAAATAAATATCTTTTCTAAATTTAAATTTAACTTATTTAAAAATTTAAATGACATTCTCCTTATAAGACAACATCTTCTTTAATTAATTATACAAATAAAAGTAAATTATTTATTTGGTACTGAAAATTCGAAAGAATATAGTTTCACAAAAATTCTGGCTCAGCCGCAGTTGCTCTGAACTGAATTTGTGGTTGCTTGATATAAAGCAACTATATCAACAATTGTAATTTTTCTAGCACAATCAAAAATAGAAAAATTAAATGCAAAATAAACAAATCAACACCCGAGATTTGGTAACATAGTTCGGCACATCTTGTCTACGTCTGCGAGCCCCTTACTTAGCTTAATAACTTTCACCAAAGAACAACAATAATTTTACTCAAGGCATTACACAGTCGACTTACTCTACCATTGACACTATCCCTCGACTTCATAACCTGTAAAAGTAAATCATACCTAATAATATGACCACATCGTAATAACCTTAACAGAGGATTTTCTCAACAAAATTTGGTAATAAAGATAAGAAATAAACAAGTCAAGTGATTGAAACAATAAAGACTTGAGATAGAAAACGACGTTTCTAAAAATGTAGCTTCATCAACTGAAAGTATGGGAAGTGGTATAACAATATCTACCATGAATCTTTGAAAATAATCAGCAAGCAATCCAAGCTTAGAAGCTCCAAGAAGAAATCAAACAAAATAGCGTTTCAACACCTAAACATCACAACATATAGCTACTCACGAAACCTATGTACTAGACGTATTTTTCACTTAAAAACAATAATGTAGCTGTCCAAAAAAATTTACACACGCAGTGGAGAAAACGCAGCTACTCAAGATAAAAAAGATCACCGAAAAATCCCATAAAAATTATAATTGCACACATAACCAAGAATCTGCACATTTTTCCTCTCAAAAGAAAAGCAACTGTCTAAAAATTCCAGTATTTACATGTAGAACATAAACAACAGATTACTCAAATCACCAAAAATTAGCTGCCAAAGATAGCTAAAAAATGCCTAAAAATACAGCTACCAAATCACACGTCTCTTGGATGTTTTACACTCAAAAACTATATCTAGACATATCAGAAAATTCACACAACCAATAGAGTAAAATGTAACTAACCCAAATGGACAAAATCCCTAAAAAATCTAGTTGCCGTAGATAACCACAATTACCAAAATAAGCTTTCAAAGATAGCTACAAAATCATTAAAAAATTTGCATATGTTTCTTTTTGGCATTATTTGACACATCAAAACTCCCCCTTAAAAAAGATAATTAGACATATAATATCCATAGCACTCCCCCTTAATCAAACATTGAGTTCCAAATAACTTCCAAATGACATCAAGTTCTCATAACTTCAAGTTTGCTAAGTTCACATAAAGAATTGTCAAATATCCAAAGAAATAATTGTCAAAACAGCTAAAAATCATCCACTTTTTTCCCCTTTGGGATAAAAAGATGTCAAAAAGAAAAATGTCAGCAGCTGAATTAACAAGATGTAATCAATCTCAGCAAGTAAGGTGGTATAAAAATTAGCAGTAGGTGCAGTGAAAAAATCATAAGCACTCGAAGATGACAATTTACCATCAGTCAAAGCACCGGTCAACATACCATTACTCACATCAAATCCATTCGGATACGACTGATTAAATTCAGAAACCCGAGTCATAAAAACTTGAATCTTCCTATAAGTCTCCAACCAAGCATCAACATTTTCTTGACATAAATCCGTAAATCAAAATCCAAAAGCAGAACTCTTAGATCATTAATAAGAGCCTCATTTTCACATCAAATATGTTATTCAACAAGTAAGAAAGAACCAAACACACACCAATCTACTAAACCTTAGAAAATTAATAAATCAAAAAACTCATAAAGAGTAGACGTTAACTCTTTCAAACCTTTTTTTTAATGTACTTACTTCAATAAGTTCAAAGTTGTAAAGCACATAGTCTCAGTGCCCCATGAAGAGATTCAATCCCAACTTTATTCCTTGTCACATTATCTCTATCATCGGTTTGTTGCAAAATACCCATTTTGTTCCAATCACATTCACATTCGATGACCTTGGCATAGCTATTGTCCATATTTCATCTTATAATGCTTCTTTTATGTTACTTTGTTCAAATGAAGAAGTATAATGTAAAAGTCCCGCACGTTTCCAATTATTTATCCTTTTTCTCTCTCTCTTGTTTTGCTTCTATCACTAAATTCTCCAATTACATTCTCAATAGGATGACTTCTTCTGATTCGTGATAGTAGATCCTTGTTGAAATCATATTCCCTTGAGTTTTCATTATTCAAAAGGTGCCTGGGTATTTTCTTCCTCTAAAGCAACTGATTGATCCTCTGTCTGAACAGTTCCTTTATCAGCAACAACTAACTGCAAAACTGGGTAGTTTTTGGTTTTTTCTTCTTTGCGTCTTTGTTTTGATTTGTAGAGCTGATTTTGAAGATTTTCTTCTTCTACTTCATCAATTATTTGGTGCACATCATCTACCACAACATTTATAGATTCCATAACTGTCTTGGTTCTTTGATTGAACACTCGATATGCCTTACTATGGATTGAATATCCAAGAAAGATGCCTTCAACATTTTTACTCTTGAACTTTCGGAGTTGTTTTTGATCCCTTAAAATATAACACTTGCTGCCAAATACATGAAAATGAATGATATCTGATTTCTTTCCCTTCCAAAGTTCATAGGACGTCTTGTTTAAGTTGCTTCTAAGATATACTAAGTTACATACATAGTATGTTGTGATTACCGCTTTAGCCCAAAACTTCAATGATATTTTCCTTCCATTTAATATAAATCTGGCCATTTCTTGAAGAGTTCTATTCTTTCTCTCAGCATCTCCATTTTGTTGAGGAGTTTTAGGTGTTGAAAATTCCTGCGTTATATCATATTCTCACAAAATTCGTTGAAACTTTCACTTTCGAACTCCCTTCTAATATCTGATCATATTCTCAACACTGTCAAAATTTTCAAATTTGTAACCTGCATACATAGACTTTTAAAAGCCCTAAATGCATTTGATGTCTCCTTCAAGAATGCTACCTAAGTGTATCTATAGTAATCATCAACACAAGTCAAAAAGTACTCATTCCACCAATACAAGCATGTTGTGTTGCCCTAACCAAATCTATGTGAATTAATTCTAATGCACGTTAGGATGTAACATGTCTAACCTTTTTGTGTGACACTCTTGTCTATTTACCCATTTGGCATGCACTACAAATCGTCTTGTCATTACTGTTTATTATGGACAACCATCTCACCGCTTCTAATTCCTTCAACTTTTTAATAAGATCATAGTTGACATTGCTAAACTTTTGATGCCAAAGATTTATATTCTTGTCATATGAGGCTAATTTGCAAAAAGTAGTGACTTGCAACATATAACAATTGTCTACCGATCTTCTACCACTCACCAAACATTCTCCTTGTTCGGTTAATCCCTACATTCATCACTAGTAAATTTAACCAATAATCCATCATCACAAATTTGGCTTATACTCATCAAATTGACTTTTAACCCATCAACATGAAGCATGTTCTTGAGGTATGGCAGTCCACCCATACATAAGGTCCCTCTTCCAATAACCGAAGCCTTCTTTCCATCACCAAAGGTAACATGACCATCTACACAACTTTGATAATCCATCAAGTAACTTCTTTCACTTGCCATGTGATGTGATTACTGACTTTCAAAATACCATCCATTTTGTGAAGCAGCCCGCATAGATTTAAAAGCTACAAGGGCTTACAATTTTGTTAACCCAATTATGTTTAGGTAATATGGGTTGCTGCTAGAAATTCATAAAAGATTGTTTAGATTTTTGGTTTTGACCCTCTGAAATATCATTTGTAACAACTTGTAACAATTTGGCCTTATGTTCTTTTACTAAATTACCTCCCTACCTTTGCTTTTTGATTTTTTAAGGAAATCTCTTTCCCGCGATTGGATTGTGGCCTCTTTCACAATGGCTGAGGCTTCAGCCTCCAAAAAGTCTCCCCTAGACTGGTCAAACAACCATGGAATGGAGAGAAAGCTTCCTCTTTGTAATAGATTTTCCAGTTCTCTTTAGAGAAGCGTTACTTGGTTCTTCAACTGGGAAAAAGCTCGACAAGCTTTTGGAGATAAGGCAAAACCCAGAAACCTCCCGAAGTGAGGGTGTTTGGAGAGATAAGGTACGCGTCTAACACAAAAAAGGAGCACTTACATTCTACCAAAATATTTTGAAGGATGGAGTGTTGACACCCCTAATTGAGCTTTTCTAAATAGGGGCCAAAGCTTGGTCATTAGACCAATCAAGTTCTTCTAGTCCAAATGCCTAACCTTCTCAGTAGTGAATGCCTGGGCAAAGGTTAGATGTGGCAAAAAGGTTTCCAAAAGGTGATGTTATGGGAGGATGGTACGATGCTTTTTAAATTCTCTTATCACTCTTGCTTGAATGAGATCGTAGAACAGGGTCCTTGGCACTTTGGGGACCAACCTCTATTTATACAGAAGTGGAGGTCTGGTATTGAAGTGGATAGGGGCAAGTTAAGGTTATCCCCATGTGGGTAAACTTCCACAATCTTCCGATAGAGTTTTGGACGGTGGTCGGGTTGAGTTACTTAGCAAGTTCATTAGGGAAGTCAGTTTATATGAACTCATAGATAGCTTCTATGGAGAGGATAGACTATACGAAACTGTGCATCAAAATACCAAAGATTGCTTCACTTTTGGACAATCTTCCTATTCTCCAGTTAGGAGATAATGGGGCCTTGGAAAGAAAAAAAATCCACATCAACTACCCATAGAAGCATAACATCTCAGCTAGGAAAGGATTCCTATAGGTAAATCATTTAAAACAAGGTGGCATGAAGAGCTCTCTAATTATGCCAACTTAGGAACCCCCTTGGAGCTTGAGAGAATTAAGGAAACTGAGAAAAATGGGATAGAAGAGATCCAACCTTCTGGAGTTGTGATTCCACCGGTGATATACAATATGACTCAAACATAATCTACTGGGGAAGAAAAGGAAATCTTGTTGACTAAAGACAATGCATCCCAACCGAAAGAGAGTAATCAGATGGAATCTCCTCTGCAAAGCAAGGAGATTGATGAGCTTGATGTTGCAAAACAGGCTGAGGAAAGAAAGGACACTGATGGACAAGTAGGAACAGAACAAAGCAAAGTATGTGTAATTGGAGAAATTCAAGAGGAAGCAATTTCTATTTATAAAAAACCAAGTGCTGGACATGTGGACACAAAAATGGAGAGAATGGAAAAGAACAAGTAGCAATATAATGGTAATCAATTAGTTGATTTGAGGACCGAACATGTTGTCACACATATTTTCCATGAAAAGACAACTCTTGACAATTATAGTGCAAACAATATGGATAATCTAGATAGTGGCATGAATGATTTCACCTCCCAATATTTGGAACATTGTCAGATGGATTGGGCCAACATGCTCACTCTAGTTGCAACTGTTGAACAAACTAAGAATCAGGGGACAAGGGATATCAAAGAAAAAGGAAGGTGATACCCAACTAGCTGTAGCCCATGTGCCAGAAATCCTTTGCGATTTTTGCTTGCAATCCAAATCTACAAAAAGGAAATTTGCTAGGAAGAGAAAGCAAAATCCCAAATTCTAGAAATGGTGAATAAGCATTCCCATGAAGATGAAACTTCAGTGGTGCTTATATTTGTTTCTTATTGTTCTCTATTATGCAGATAGTCATATTATCTTCCTTAGGGAGTTTTTTGCTCTTAGATCATATTGCAATATGATGGTAAGCTAAAGCCTTGAACTCATTGTAACGTCAATTTAGTTTTAACTATAATTTAAATTCTTTTTCATTTTTTTTTAAAAAGTGACATGTAGGTATAAATTTTCATTTCCTTTTTAACTTTCTCCTTGGATAGATCTGGCTGCACCATTTTTCTCATCATTTGACTTAGAACAATCAACTTTATAGCTAATGCCTTGAAGGTCTCCTTTAATCTTACCAATTTCTAGTAACTTTTCTAACTTTTTGATACCTTTATTTAACATTCTTACCCCTTTTTCCATGTAGACTAGCTTCAACTTTGTTTCACTTAACTCATCTGTTGTAGATAACAACTTCTTGTCTAAATCTTGAAGGGTGTTCTTCATTGTAGAGTTTTCCTCCTTTAGCTTCTCATTTTTCTTACATGTTTGGACCCATTTGGCATACATTAACTCGTAAGCTTTGTAAATATCCTCCCTTTTATAAGTCGAATCACTGTCATAATATGAACATAAACTTTAGAATGATTCATCTGCGTTTTTCTTAGAGTTTTGGACTGATTCATCTTCGTTTCACCATCAATTTCTTCTCTGGTTGCTGTTAAGCAAGCAACTGGATTTCTATTGAATAAAGCAACCAACACAACATTATTGCTCATAAATTCTTCTTCACTTCCATACCTTATCTAAGGATAATTCATTGATATCATGGGCTTTTTCAATGACTGCAATTTTCGGTATAAATCTTGGAGGCAATAATCTCAAAGTTGTCTTGACAAGTTTCAAATTCGAATACTTCTTCCCAAGTTGATATGTTTGGTTGGAAATTTCATGCAACCTCTTGTGGAAGTCTCTGATAGTTTCTCTTTTATCCATCTTCAACTCTTTAAATTTAGCGACTAACATCTAAAATTTCGAGGCTATCACAGGTTTTGATCCCTCATATATTGTTTGTAGAGTGTTCCATGCCTCTTTTTCTGATTCACAGGTTGATATCATAGCAAAGTGACCTTCATCAACTGCATTGAAGATGGCATGCATGGCTTGAGAATTTCCAAGTGCTCCCTCTTCTTCAGCCCTTATCCATTTAGATGGATCTTTAAGAACTACGTCTTCCTTTTCATCAATCATCATCAGACGTGTCCAGCTCTATAAAATCGAGTTCCATGCTTTTATTCCTTGTGCCTGAATGAATACTCTCAACTATGATTTTCACGTAGAATAATTGGATCCATCTAGCAACGGTGGTCTGGTGATTGATGCCATTTCTTTTGTAGCCATAATTAGGAAACACAGATATGTATCAACTTGATGTACCAAGTTCTGATTCGGTGAACCTCGCTCTGATACCCATTGAAAATTCGAAAGGATGTGGTTTTGCAACAATTCTAGTTTAGCCATAGTTGCTTCGAATTGTATCTATGGTTGCTTGATATAAAGCAACTATGTCAACAACTGTAATTTTTCTAGCATAAACGAAAAAAAGAAAAATTAAATGCAAAATAAACAAATAAATATCCGAGATTTGGTAACTGTGTTAGCAACTGTAATTTTTCTATCACAAACAAAAAATAAAAATTAATTGCAAAATAAACAAATAAACACCCGAGATTTGGTAACGCAGTTCAGCATACTTTGCCTACGTTTGCTGGACCCTCACCTAACTTAATCACTTTCACCAAAGAACAACAATAGTTTTACTCAAGACATTACAGAGTTGACTTACCTTACCCTTGACACTATCCTTCATCCTCACAATCCGTGTAAGTAAATCACACCCAATAACACGACCACCTCGTACTAACCTCAACAGAGGATTTTCTCAACAATGTTTGATAATAAATATAAGAAATAAACAACTCAGGTGATTGAAACAATAAAGACATAAACAACGAAAACACTTGAGATAGAAAACAGCTCCCTTAAAAATGCAGCTTCATTAATCGAAAGTGTGGGAAATGGTAGAACAATATCTGCTATAAATCTCTAAAAATAATCCGCAAGCAATCCACGCATAGCAGCTCCAAGAAGACATCAAACAAAACACCGTTTCATCACCGAAACATTACAACATACAACTGCTCACCAAACCCATGTACTGGACGTATTTTTCACTCAAAAATAATAATGCAGTTGTCCAAAAAATTCACACACATAGTGGAGGAAACGTAGCTGCTCAAGATAGATAAGATCACCAAAAAATCTCACAAAAAATACAGTTGCACACACAATCAAGAATTTGCATGTTTTTCTTCTCAAAAGAACTAATTAAGCAGTTGTATAAAAATTCCAGTATTTGCATATAGAATACAACATAACATATTACATAATCACCAAAAATTAGTTGCCAAAGATGACTCAAAAATACCCGAAAATACAGCTGCCAAATCACACGTCTCTTGGACGTTTTACACTCAAAAACTATATCCGGATAGCACAACCAATGGAGTAAAATGCAGTTATCCCAAATGGATAAAATCTCCCAAAAAAATCCAGCTGCTTTAGATAACCACAATTACCAAATTAAGCTTCCAAAGATAGCTCCAAAATAACCAAAAAAATGTACATGTTCCTTATTAAGATATGGTGATTTTGGATTTTATCCGTATGCAATCTTATCTTTAACGAATCCCACATAAGGTAGAACACTTATAATAATGATATTCCACAAATAACTAATTATGTTCAATAACAAATAATGCCCAAAATAAATTAATAAGATATCATAACACATATCTTAGCAATTACTAAATATATGTTTTTTATAATAATGAATGCAAAATAACAATCATGATTTATCAACAAAAAGTTAAGATGATAGATAATAATTATAAATTAAAGCCTTTTAGAGTTACCTTTAAAATACCTTATTTTACTGAAATTTATACAATTTATATTTGACCTTCAAATTTTGTACAATTAAACTTGATTTGTAGAATTATTTTTAGAAATCTAGTTCTTTAATATTTGGACTTAATATGCTAAATTAATTTATGCATATCTAATTATGAAGAACTATATAAAAAGTAAATCTCTTCATGATAAATGACTTTATTTGTATGGATAAGATACATCTACCAAAAGGAAAAATACGCAGATGTGAAAGATGAAAGGGGACATCTATCCGTCAAAATTGACTTGACTTTAACTATGAAAAATAATTGATAAAAAGTTTGTATTATCTTATGTAAATTCAAAATTTTGTTTTTGAAAAAAAAAAGAATATTGATATCAAAATAATCATTTTCTTAAGAATTTTCTTCCACTTTCAAGTTAAGGAGACATAAGTGGAAGTTAAATTCTACCAACCGTTCCAGATAAAATCATTAGCTAGATTCACGTTGCTCCGGGACATGCAAAGTACTCAATTTACAATCTTCAACTAGTGTTGTCTCCATACTAGTTACAGCCATGGCTGTTGCTGAAATAAGATGCAGATGCCATAATTGCAGGTCATCAGATTTGATAATTCACTGAAATCTTAAAGCTTGTTAAGCCTGATGATTCAAAGTATTTCAACCGAAAGAAGTCGCATGCTCATACAGTTTTTATGAGCCTTGAGAAAACTTAGATTCCAGATTGCCTCTGAGCTAATGCTTATGAAACTTTTAATTTGCAGCAATTGGAAGTGATTATCTATTCTTTTTTCTTTATCATTTTATGCTATTTGATAATCAAAAGATGGAAATTAAATTCATTGACGGGGTGATACCAAAATCTTCACTACTTCCTTGCATAGCCTCAGGGCAATACAAGCTAAAAGATAACGCCTTTGGACAGAAATTTGTTTGCATTTTTGTTTTCAAAAACTGAACTTTTTATGAAAAATGACAAGATTAAAGTCCTAAATAATAAAAAAATAGAGTCTATAATCTACGCAATGGATACTGTTATGCTCACTATTTATTTGAGAACAAATACATGAAATGGTCAACCTTTAAATTATTTTTTTTGCATATAATAAGAAATATTTGGGAATGAAAAAAAGGTTCAAGCATAACCTGAATTTAACGAATTTGATATGAATTGACTGCATTTCGGACATAATTTGAGTTTTTAAAATTTTTAAGTTTATATACCTTTTTTAAAAAAACCAATTGAGTTGAGGTTATATTTTTTTTTTAAATTTTCAAACTTTAGATTGAGTTTAAATTCGGGTTTTATAGTCCAGTCCGAGTTTGAATCTCGAATTCCCTTCGCATATGAAATGACATTATTTTTTAAAAAAATTTCTCTTCGTACCAGCTTGATCAGTCTTTAAGATGGAAGAATTCCAATTAAACTTGATTTTGATTAAATTATTTAGTTCCGATCAAATTACGAGTTATAAAATTCATTCAACTTGAAATATATGATTTTTGTCCAATTTGACTCTGAACCAAGACGGGACTAAAATTTTTTCGAGTTAGATTATTATCCAAACCTAGCTGGCTCGTTACAAACCCTATAACTATCAATCCTCCTAATCCTGATATAGTAGTTGTGTGGTGCAGAGAGTCTAATACAAAATATAAATGCGATTGTCCAGAAAATTATTAGGATGAGACTTCTTCTGACATGACAGCTCTTTGTAAGGTTACTTTCCCATTGACATAAAAAATGAAGTCATGTACGTTTCTAAAACACGAAAAGGTGTTACGTTGTTTTCTCTTGTCGAATTAGAATTAGATTCAAGAGATAAGATTAATCTACCTAATGACATGAACATGTTGATTCCACTGATGAATCGGCCAATGACCTGTTTACATTTTGACTCCTAACAAATCCATTTTTCAAGAAATTTGAGTCAACTCTTTTATACCATGCCCGTGATGCTTGTTTTAGCCTATAAAGAGCTTTCTTAAGCTTGTAGACTTTGTGTTCTTACCCGTTAACAACAAAGCCATCAGGTTGACATACATAGACTTCCTCTTCTAACTCCATTTAAAAACGTAGACTTTACATCAAATTGATAAACTGGCAAACTCAATATAGCTACTAGAAACAGAAGAATTCTCACCGTTTCAAATCGAGCAACAGGTGAGAAGGTTTCATCAAAGTTAATACCTTGATCTTGTGCATATCCTTTAGTCATGAGCCTTGCTTTGAACCTCTGTATGCTGTCATTTACATGATACTTTATTTTGAGTATCCACTTCAGTCCAATAGGAGTCTTTCCCTTTCGTAAATCAACCAATTCCTATATTTGATTGTGCTTAATTGCCCTAATTTCTTCCATCATTACTGCTTGCCATTCTTCATTTTCAGCAACTTCCTCAACGAATGTAGGCTTTGTCACATATAAAGCAAAACTACATTTTTTCATAAATTTCAACTAGTGATCAAAACCTCTTTGGAGTGAGATCATATGTAGAGCTGAACGAGGAGCTTGTTGACGATGAACTGTTACTATTGCTATGTGAAGAAGGATTATTGCTGGTGAAAAGACTGAGTTACTGGCTGGAGATGCAAGAGAGTTAGTGTTGCCAGAATGAGTTTTTGAAATTGCTAGTTCAAGTGGCTCTGTCATTGTAGGAGTGTCTTCTGGGGGTACTGTTGCTCCTACTTCGTTGCTTTTCTCCCATGTCCAGCTTGCTTCTTCATTAAATCTGGCATCCCTACTAATAATCACCTTGCAACTCATAGGGTTATATAGCTTATATGCCTTGGATTGAGTGCTATAGCCCACAAAACTTGTTTTTTTTTTAAATTTTTCATCAAGTTTAGATTGAGATTTAACCAAAACATATGCTACACAATTGAAAATTTGTAAATGGCTTACCTTAGGCTTATGACCTTTCGAGTCCGATTGTATACATCCTTTGTGGGAGAGATATTTAGAATATAGATAGTTGTAGCCACTACCTCTGCAAAATGCTTTGGGATATCTCTTGCCTTCATCATGCTTTTACCCTTCTCGACAATGGTACGATTTCACCATTTTACTTCGGTGTATAAGGCGCTATGAGTTCTTTATGGATGTCGTTCTCCTCACAAAAATATTGAATTCATCTTAAATAAACTCACCACCTCTGTCTATTCTAAGTGTTTTAATCTGACACCCATTTTGCTTATCTACCAAGGACTTAAATTTCTTGAAATTCTCAAAAGCTTCATATTTGAATCTCAAGAAAATACCCAGCTCATACAACTATAGTCATTGATAAAGCGCAAAAATATTGACTCCCTCCTAAGGACTCAACTGACATGGGATCACACAAATCAACATGTACGAGTTCAGGGCAAGTTGAGGCCGTCCAAGCCTTATGTACAGGAAATAATGACCTGTTTTGTTTTCCATACACACATCCTTCACAAAAGCCAAGATTATCAATTTTAGGCAACCCAACAACCATGCCTTTATTGTCAAACAATTGTAATCCTTATCATATTTAAATGACCATAACTCAAATGCCATAACTTAGCTTCTGCACTTTCCTTAGCAACCAACGCATAAATTTCACCACCAAGTGACACATCCAATGGAAGCATTCTATTTGAGGTCATTTGAACATCAAAAATTTTTCTACCAGATTTCTTGTCATGGATACTATAGGAATCATTGTCAAATATAACAAAATAACCATCAATCAACAACCGTCCAACACTTAACAGATTATGAACTAGAGAGGGAACATATTGCACATCATGGAGAAGCTTTATGTTACCATATGCGGTTTTGATAGCAACCGTACCTTTGCCTTCAAATTTGACTGGATTGTTATCTTCGAGACAAATTTCTGATCTCTTCGTCTCATCAAGTTCCTTGAACAACAACCTCTCACTACACACACAATTGGAGCAACCACTGTCAATAAACCAAATAGCATTGGTCTCAATATCCATAGTAGAGTGAGCCATGAGCAGATTGCTTTCCTCTTATGGTGTCTCGATGAAATTGGCATGCTTCTATTCATCATTTTGTTTACTCCAACAGTCAACCTCCTTGTGTCCGTATTTCTTACAGTAGCGATGGTACTGTTGTCATCTGCAACTAAATTAATACCAACTCTAGCAATGAAAAATGTAGTTAGTAAAGAGTTGAGATCGTTCCCACGATAAATTTTAACGGTAAAGATTATAAGAGTTTAAAACTAAAACAATGTTAGGGGGGGGGGGTGTTAATTAACAGAAATTTGAGAATTTAAAAATGACAAAAATCGAAAATTAACAAAAATAATCACATCTGGAAATTCGGTAAACAACCTTGGTTTTGGGTCATCGACGTTATCATACTAATATGGATCCTCAATATAAAATTCAATCTACTAACAAACATTCATTGGGTGATGTTTTCTCTTAAGATTAAATGAATAGAAACATGTATTCTAAACATTCTTATTAGTCAACAACTTAGATACGATCTTAAGTTTAATTGATTAATAGTTTTAAGAGCTAATAAACAAAATGAACAAAGCAACATATGTACGACATACATTTAATCAAGTTAAGTACTTTCTTACAATTTCAAACTCTAACGTAAAGATGGTAACCCTAATTGTCACTTTTGATTAGCAAAATTGAATGTCATATCCTACTAATTTGGCTATTAAACAAATCAATTCCTAGTTGCACATCCTAGAAATCAACCCATTCAATTATAAAAAGCAATTCTGAAGATACTCAACATTCATCAATGAAACAAACTTTATTTAAAAATCTCACACATACTAGATGATAACGCAGTTCCCTTCAACCAAGAAGAAAGATTTAGCTACTCATAATGAAATTGAAAACCAATAAAGAAATAGCAAAATACAAAGTCTCCATCCCTGGTCTTTTCCTAGAAAATACGAAAACTCCTAGAAAAACTACTGCAGAAAATGGAAAACTTCCTATATTGCATCCTCTAAACAGTAACAAAAAATGTCTTCTTACATGATTTTCAATATCCTCCCTCTTCCCTCCTATCGTAATCTTTTGCAGATACACTCCCTACATATTCAAGCTGCAAATCCCCATCAGCAAGGCAACAACTTGATTCCTAAAATCATGAAAATCTTAGGTGGATCGAATCTGATTTCAAAACAGTTTCTGCAGATATTCTTTTTCCTTATACGTGCCCACGCTTAGTCAATTATTTTCCTACCAGTTGGGAATTCGAATTGTCTTTACTTTCTTTACATCTTTTTGATCCGATTTCATCTTTCATGTGTTGAAAATTATTTAAGAACAATTAAGAAACAAGTTCATTAATTTTGAATAATAATTTCAATATATTAAAGAGATTTATATACAAAATTAACATAAAAATGACAACTTAACAAATTCCCCCATGCCAGACCTTTGCTTGCCCTCAAGAAAATTTACTAAACCACTCACTCTATCAATTAGTCCTTCATAACATTAAGTGCACACAATTTGCTAAACTTGGGCCAGAAAGACTTAGGTTGCAACATACATTATAATCACTTTTCACTGATATAAATAAACAAAGTTAAAATAAGAGATCTTTGTTCAAAAGGCAAGTATGAAACCAAAAGTAAATTCTTCTCACAGATTTTTCTCTTCACGCTCAAGTGTTTAAGGTTAAAGTGTTTCTCTCATATCTCCCTCTAACAAATTGCACTACTATAGGCTTGCAAATTCACCAGTTATCATTCATTCGAATTACATAAGTTTATATGTCAGAAATACTAAACCACTCACTCTATTAATTCATCTTTCATAAGATTAAGTGCACACAATTTGCTAAACTTAGACTAGCAAGACTTAGGTTGCAATATACATCATAATTACTTTTCACCGATACAAATAAACCAAGTCAAATTAAGACATTCTTATTCAAAGAAAAGTATGAAACCAAAGTGAATTCTTCTCATATATTTCTCTCTTTACGCTCAAGTGTTTAAGGTTAAAATGTTTGTCTCAGATCTCCCTCTAACAAATTGCACTACCATAGGCTTGCAAATTCACCAGTTATCATTCATTCGAATTACATGAGTTCATAGATTAGAAATACTAAACCACTCACTCTATCAATTCGTCCTTCATAAAGTTAAATGCACACAATTTGCTAAACTTGGGCCAGCAAGACTTAGGTTGCAACATACATCATAAACACTTTTCACCGATACAAATAAACAAAGTCAAATTAAGACATTCTTGTTCAAAGGCAAGTATGAAACCAAAGTGAATTCTTCGCACATATTTCTCTCTTTATGCTCAAGTGTTTAAGGTTAAAGTATTTCTCTTAGATCTCCGTCTAACAGATTGCACTACCATAGGCTTGCAAATTCACCAGTTATCATTCATTCGAATTGCATGAGTTCATAAATCAAAAGGACTTTATTATGGGTTGTAATGGGGCTAGATTCAAAGGTAAGGTAAAAATGGAAAAAGGTTAATCACAAGCATTTATAAAGTATCAAGTAAAAGGGACACTCAATTTCAAATTCTGAGATAAAAACATGAATACAAGGAACTACAACTACTCATTACTAACTAATGCTACTATACTTTATTCTTTTTCTTTTCTTTCTTTTCTTTCTTTCTTTATTTTTCCTTTATTTTTTTACTTGAATAACGCTAAAAACAAAAGAAAATAATTAAAACAAGAGAAAATAATAGCAGCATGATTTAACAAACACATGAGTAGAAGTACCTATAAAAATGTCTCAGAATACAATACAGAACAAAAGTCCTAAAATCAAATGCTTACTCAGTACTTCATTCAACTTGTGATAGGGTAAGGCTCAAGGGCTTCTTGGGTTTCAATGTAAGGTGATTGATTCAAAAACAAACAAGGTTAAAAGCTCAAAAAGGTTTGCAATGGAAAATTGACTATGTGGGTCATTTAAGCTAAGGGGTTTAAAACAAAGAAGGCCCATTTTTATAACCCATGTAGTCAAACAAATTCAATCTGGTTCAATGCAAGTTTTGAAGGTACGCCTAATTAGAGGAGCATCACACAATACAAGAAAATAAAATAAAATAAAGATGATATCATTAAGGCTCAAATCCGCTCACAGGTTTAATTTAAGAATTCACCTTAATTCCACATATTACCTAATCACTCAAATGTAAAACTTTGACTAAGTGTACAAGACCGGTTATTGCAATTTAATCAGCATGGTTCACCTTAGACTTACATAGCCCAATTTAATTTCATGCACATACTCAATCTCATCCAAACTAATATGACAAAACTTCATGGCTTAATACACAACACAAGCATGCAAAGAACAGAAAAAAGAATCAAAGAAAGGCAAGATCATATAGTCACACACATGTACTTCATATCCTTCCCCCACACCTAGAATGGGCATTGTCCTTAATGTCCAAAAACAATAAAAGCACAAAAGAGGGATGAGAATAGAAATACTCCCCTAGATTGAAGATGCGATATGCAACTTTGAAATGAATGATTGCAGCTTTGAAAACACAGATAGCAGTGTTGAAGTGAAAGATTGCAGCTTCCTATTCAAACACCTACAAACGAAACAAACCAAACAAAACAAGTAAAACACTCAAAGAAAACACCCAAAAGATATGCATAAAAGAGAAAAACACACAAAAGAAAGGGATATGGATGGGGTGCCTCCCATCATGCGCTTATTTAAGGTCATAAGCTTAATCCTTGGCATATGTATATCATCCATTATCGAATGGATGATTGAGCCCAATAGGTAGCATGCTCAGACTCCGTGAGGAGCCTGGAGCACCTTCCTTCGAAGTAGGCTCTTTATTAGCACAAGGCCTCGAGGCTTCTGAGGAGTGGAACTTCATTGTTTCACCATCATACTCTAATGTCCACTTGTCTTTTCGGGCATCGCCTTTCTCATACCAGGATGGTATTCATAAGAGTATCACCAATGGATGTGGAGACTCGACATCCTGCTTGTCACCTTTAGTCTTCAGCTCGCTCGCACACAACTCTCCTAAAAATTGCACTTCTTGTGGCTCTTCCTGTTCTTCTTCTTCTTTTACCTGTAAAAAACTAGGAAAAGGAAACGAAATTCGATTAGTGATAACATGAACTGCATCGCTTACCTTAGGAGGTTGCACATCCTCTATCTTTTCTCAAACTATAACCTTTTCCTCTCCTAACTCCGTTTGCTCTTCCTTTATTGCTTTTGGGTTCTTAAAATGATCTCCACTCTCTAAAGGAATGCACAACTCCTCAGCATCACTCTCCTGTTGGCTAAGATTGCTTGCAAACACTTGGGCTTCCATGTTCCTTACCACGTTTGCTAAGTGGCTCAATTGATCTTCCAAGGTCTTCAAACTACTCCTTGTTTCCTGCTGGAATTGAAGAGTGCTCGTCGCCAAACTCATTACAATCTCCTCCAAAGACATCTCATCAGCTTGTGGTGGTGATGGTAAAGGTGGAGGCTCTGGTTGGTAGTAAGACTACTCTTGATAGTAGCTCGGTCGAGAAGCAAATCTGTACTATGTATCTTGTAAAACTGAACACGTACAAAAAGAATAACCAAAAAATGATCAAACTTCACATACCTTAGCTTGTTGATCATCCCTCGGAACTTTCGCGACTATGGATGTGAAATCCACCACTCGGTACTTCCGCGGCTATGGATGTGAAATCCACCACTTGATGGTCAAACTTGGAAGTAGCAACAGATGGAAACTCATCGTCATAATAAGGATAATATGATAAATCAGAATCAAAAGCATACTAATAGTGAGCCATGCCACTAAAAGATCGAAAAATCAAAAAAACCTGTGAAACTAAAATAAATAGAAGACAAGGTAACCAATAGCAACGAAACCAAAAACAAAAACAAAAACATCACTAGAAAAACCATCAAAAAATTCCTTGGCAACAACGCCTTGGTATTGCTATTGCATGCAACCAAATTAATACCAACTCTAACAACGAAAAATTTAGCTAGTGAAAAGTTGAGATTGTTCCCATGAGAAATTTTACGGTAAAGATTATACGAGTTCAAAACTAAAACAAAGTGTGGGGGGGAGGGGGGGTTTAATTCACAGAAATTTGAGAATTTAAAAATGACAAAAATCGAAAATTACCAAAAATAATCAAATCTGAAAATTCAGTAAACAAACCTTGGTTTTAGGTCACCGACGTTATCACACTAATATGAATCCTCGATATAAAATTCAGTCTACTAACAAACATTTATTGTGTGATGTTTTCTCTTAAGATTAAATGAATCGAAACATGTATTCTAAACATTCTTATTAGTCAACAACTTAGGTACGATCTTAAGTTTAATTAATTAATAGCTTTAAGAACTAAGAAACCAATGAATAAGACAACACATGTACAACATGCATTTAATCAAGTTAAGTACCTTCTTAGAATTTTCATCTATAATGTAAAGACGGTAATCCTAATTGCCACTTTTGATTAGCAAAACTAAACGTCATATCCTACTAATCTGGCTATAAGACAAATCAATTCCTAGTTACGCATCCTTGAAATAAACCTGGTCATCATAATCTGCAAGTGCACAGAGTCGTTCCTAGTACCCACACACTAAGTATTCCAAGGTCTTCTCCCTCAAAGACCAATTCATTCACCGTCAAATTAATTCTAGTTAATTGAATGTTATCGACAATAAACTCTAAAAGGTGGTTGGAGTTGAGTGAACAGTAAATCGCAAGCACTGAACAAAATCAAAGCAAGGGATACTTCGAAGGTTTAAAATTAGGGGTTGGGGTTCACCAATTCAAAGGATCGATTCATACATTATGAAATTGATTGAATGTTAGGTTATGAAAACAGTTGCACAACTTTACCCATATCTCTTTTCAAAGCATATAAGAGTATCCAGCTAGTTGAATATCATCTCTCAATGTGCAAACTTACTATCCAAATCTATGAAGAACAAGCAACCACAAGTTCTCACCCTAGCTTAGGATATCTCTACCTCTAAGTCTAAGGTGTTCATCTTCCTAAAGCATAAACCATATTTCACCTTTCAGTACATCATATGATTCCTAAGATTGAATCTATGGAGATCAAGCATAGAAACAATAGTGGGATTCAAGAAAGATTAACATAACCCAGAAATTTTCATTCAACACTCATCAATCCATAGCATACAAATCAATCCTCCAAATGGGTTACATCCCTCACCCTAAATGAGGTTTAGTTCCAGAACATTGTAACAAAAGTCATACATACAAGGATGCTCAACATTTAAGAAAGAGTAGAGAGAGAAGGTAGAAGAAACACAAGAGAATGTTGCTTCCAATCCTTGATGAAATCCTCAAGACTCCCTATCTTCCTCTTAGTTTGTGCCTCCCATTTATGGTAACCTCGTTTTCAGTGTCCAGCCCCCTTATTAGGTCTAAAAAAAGAGTATTTATAGTGTCTTGGGTCCAAAAGACCCTAGTTTTTCCTAAAGAGGGGAAAGTAGATCATGTTTGGCCGTCAATGTCCTTTAAACAGACATGAATGTCCGTTAAACAGACCTTTTCGAGTCTGAAAGTTCATTTTTCTAGGCGATGTCCATTAAACGAACCTTCTCGGTCTAAAAGTTCATTTTCCTAGGCGATGTCCATTAAACGGACATGAATGTCTGTTAAACGGACATGCACCAATCTAAAATTTTCACGCCTTTGACCTTTCAGTTGACAAAATCTCTTCTCAGACTCTTCTCGGAAGTCGTAGAACTCAAAGTCCTCTTTGAAAGCGTCCTTGAGTGACCTTAATCCGGCATCCACAAGAAAAGTTATGCCTTTCACCCCCATAATCTATCCATATAGAGATAAGTCAAATTAAATCAAATTTAACCCAAAATCACATAAGAATAATTTGACTTATCAAATTCCCCCACACTTAAATTGTTGTTGTCCCCAAGCAAAATCACGATAAACTAATTACTAAGTCCTTAACCAAGTTATTGATTCCACTTTCGTAGGTGTACGATGACATTTAGCCTATGCCACAAGCCATTAAACCACTATGTGTCCATAATGGAGGAGTTATAGTCTCTTGAGGGTTTACTTAAAATGAATGGTACCCACAAACATTTCCTTTCCATCATTTCACACCTAATCATCACCATAGTTCATTCCAATAAGTCGAAAGCATTATAGGTAGGAATTGAAACATATAAATAGGATCACATAATACCTCATAATTTGGATCACAACTAAGCAACAATAAGATCTCATAATGCTTCAATTAATCAAAATCACATGCCATGAATGAAGTCTCTCATATAACATTCACTTTCACACAAAAGTGTTTAAGGGTTACTCTCAATCATCTTCTCATGCATGTCCCTTACCATAAACTTGCATTTTTTCTACTTCTCCACTACTCCCATCTATGGCATGTCCATGAATCAAAAAAGTCTTTATTCCTTAGGTTGTAATAGGGCCACGGGTAAAGTAGGCTATGAAGGAAAGGATAGGAATTCAAATATTCAACAATTAGTAGAGCCAAAATCACAAATCTTACAATCATGCTGTTTTATGGAACTCCACCTACTCTATTGTCATAGTTTTCCCCATTCCTTTGCTTTGAAATCTTTGTATCCCTATTTATAGAAATAGTAAATTCACAATAATGATAGCTCTACTAACCATTGAACAAGGGTAAACTTGTTTTTCTTGGTTCAAGGTTCTTTGGAGTAGGTTTACAAAGGAATTGGCTTAAATACAATTACTAGGCACAAAGGGTTCACTTGGGGATTGATGTATAGAAAGGGTTACCTATTTGGCTCAAGCTCAATCCTAGTGCCTTTTATCATTTTCATGACATACCACAGCATGATTATGTAACCTTGAAGAGATGCAATGCAAGTTCTAGAAGTAAACATACATAGAAGAGAAAATCATATCACTCACAAGAAAGTAGAATTGAGTGTAATCCTCTAGGCTCAGATTAGCTCATTTGGCGATGTTTTCTCATTCTATAGCATGTTCATTCATTCAATCTAACATTAAAGCATCCCATTGTGACAAGGTATGTAGTCCAATTAATCATATTATGCATCTTATTCGAGGTCGAATCTCATCCATAATGTAATTAACTCATGAAATGGAATTATAATGACAATTAGACGTGAAAGATGTTAAATTAACCCCTTTTTTATTATTTTTATTTTTATTTTCACTTATCCTTTATCCTCCCCCACGCTTAAAATTCACATTGTCCTTAATGTTAGGAAATCTAAAGAAAAAGAAATGTAATTGACTAAAAGTAGAGGGAAGGTAAAGGAACCTCCTAAAAGAGTTGATTGTCCAATATTCCGTACCCTGAAAGTGTAGAGCTCCCATCAAATACACAAAATATTGAAATAAAGTAAAATAAAACTAAAGTTAGTGGTACAATATACCAATGGAAAAATAAGTTGAGGTCCAAATGAAATGCAAAATGCATGCGGGCGAGGATAAAAATGAAATCCTAAGGCCTTATGCTTCATTGTTCTGGTGGTGGTTGTTGGTGGTGCTACATGAAAGCCTTCAACATCGCTTCCATGTGTGCTTGTGAAGCTGTAAGATCGGCCACTTTTGCTTGAAGACCTCTTATGTTTGGTTGCAACTGAACCAAAGTCGGATTATTGTCTGAAGCTGGAGGAGCTCTTGGTTTTTGTGTAGCAGGAGTATCCGGGTGGCGCCTTGTCCAATGTGGATTGATCCATCCATGAGGGGCATTGTCCTCAAACTCAAATTCCTTCATTTTATCAGCATTAATGACAACCCCCTCAATAGTAATAGCCACTACTTCATCTCTTTTTATAACCCGAAGATGGTGCAATAATTGGCTCAATAAAACTGAAAAGACGAACGCCTTGGTCTCTGCCCTGTGGTGGACTACTTGCCACATCGTTGTCATCATCAATTTAGCCACAGCAATGCCTTAGAATTGGTCGTCGTAAAAGAACATTTTATCCAAAATGAATGTCTTCAGTTCGGAGATATCCTGAATCGCTGGCCTTTGGCATAACATTATGAGCTAGTAAGAAAGCTATTAACCTCGGGGCTACATCTAGATATTTGCAATGCATAAAAAAAACATTGATTCGTCCGGCGCCACACAGTTCGAATCCTGAGCCGATCCATAGCTTCTTCCTTATTCCATGTGTCATTGCAAGAGCATCGGGCCCTCTTGTCAAAAGATGGGACATTGCCTCCCATCAGGAGCTCTAGATGACTGCAAATCAGCTCCTCAGTGATCACCACCTCTTCCCCATTTACTCTTGAGGTGAGCCCTAGTGGTTGTTTTTCCAACTACTGCACTCAGATTGGCATAAAATTGTTTGACTGTCTCGAGGTAATAGGCACCCTTAAGGGTTAACAATTTGCCCCAATGGAATTTATCTAAATTGGCCCTAACATGGTGTTTCTTAATAATAAGCTCCGCCACGGATACCTCGATCACAAACTTATTATTCTTCTTTTTGTTGTACCATTCTTCACATTGCTTATTGATAAACACTGGCGGGTCAGGGATAGGTTCATCCTGAACCAAGTTTTTCCCTCTCACAGACTGAGAGGATTGTCCAGAGTTCTTTCTCGCATATTGCTTAAATCTCGATATGGTATCTTCACAATCAAAATTTTCAAATTCAAATTCAGCTAACCACACTTAGAAAGTCAGTTCAATCACAACCCACACACTCCAATCTAAACCAATCATCAATATCAATCTACACGGATACCAGTCGTTCGGAATTTCCCTTGACACTTCAATTTCAATTAACCCTAAAAGTTATTGCACTCTCAATCTCCTCAAACTGAATAACACCAACAACAATTCAACTCAATTTTCAATTCACCATGCAATTCAATCCACCCTGAAATTGGCAAGAACACATTACAACATTTCTGCCAAATTACAATTCAAACTTCAACTCAATATCTTGTAACCCAAAATCAATAACAATTTCAGAAATGAAGCGTAAATCCTAATCCCAAAAACTTGACATAACCTGGCCCTAAATTCCAGAAAAGTACTTAAAAATTGTTGCGTAGAATACTTACCCAACACCCTTACAGCAGAGATTTCGAAGATATTCCTCCCTCACACGCTTTTCTGACTAGCTCTCTCTCTCTCTGGAATTCCTTGCCGATGTGGGGGAACAGATTATCCTATGGATTAAAGTTTCGTTAGGGATGAGTGAAAGGGAAGGATGTGGAAAGATGAAGAAGGATTGAGGGTTTAGGCTTGATGGCGTGTCAAACCAACAAAAATAAATTCCTACTTTAGAACACTTAAACGAGTAAAGTGGTGAATAGGGTCGAACCACAGAGACCAATGTAGCAATTGTTTATTTGTGTGAA
>JAOTAX010000196.1:2631305-2650941 GCA_025629825.1 Erythroxylum guanchezii | reverse complement strand
ACATTTCTAAAAATAAGTTGTTTAAGTTTTTAAATTACAAATTACAAATTATAAGTTATATTATATTTATTTATGAGTAATATCTTTAATTTAAAATAAAGTTTCATAATTTTGTGTATTGTTTTTAAAGATTTTTATTTTTCACTAATTTTGATTAAATTTATATTTTTCAAGCACAAACAAATTTATATAAAAAGGAAAGGAAAAACAAACAATGTCAGATTAGGAAAACCTCACACCTTATGGCTTATGCATTATAAGAGAAAAGTACATTTCTTAATCCTTAATTATACTGCAAATCACAAGACAACTATAAACACACTATCTTTTTGTTTTGTATGTATCTGAGAAAGACTTAGTCTCCAACAGTTCTTCGGGTTTGTGTGACTACTTCATCATTTTATGTTGGTTTATTCATTTGTCTTGCTCCTCTTTTATTTGAACATGGTGTTGTGTGTATGCAAAATGGTCATATTGTTCAAAGTGATTGATCAATTATCTGCACTGAACTAAATCCAAGTAGATACAAGAAATGCAGAACTTGAAGCAAATGCATTTAAGCCTTTTGTGCCAGCAGAATGATTCGTTAAGAGTAAGGACATGTTAGAACTTTTAAGTGTCTCTTAAATCGAGACCATTACTTAATTTTTAATTGGTTGATGACTCGTCAAATAATTTATTTAAAATATATAATTTATAAATTGTTAAGTGAATTTGATGATTTATTCTATCATATGTTTTATATAAGATGTAACACTCAGGCTTGTTTTCTAGATTTATTGTATAACTTTTGAATTCAAATTTTAGATTATGATATTAATAAGATTTTTTTCTTTTAGAACAAAAAGTAGGAATGTTAATGGCTTGTTTAAAATTGTGCAAAAGTTAATTCAATAATCTTATAAACGTAATTATTAAACTTCTGGACAAAGAATTAAGATGTATAATTCAAATCTTATCTTTTTAACATATCTCTAAGCTATTGATATATGTACTTGTGATCAAATTTGAAACTTTCTCCGAAAATCTGAGGGGAAAATTCTGCATTTCTTTTTTTCCCTGTACTCAAAAAGGGCAACAAGACAACAAAGTGGACTTTGCAATGACACAATTAGATCATGATATACCCAGATGGAAACAAGAGAATCATGGTCTGGTTTGGTCTGATCCGGTCTGGTGTGATTAGAGTGAGTTAAGCTGCGATGGTGGAGTCACGGTGGTCCATCAAATTCTATCATATGTCCATTTCAATCTTGTTGGCTGGGGCACATACTTTAATTGCTTTACAGGTACAAACAGACCTGCAATTCATTAGTTACCAACCAGTGCACATTCATATCATTTTTTGGCTTTTCATTTGTCTTCTAATTTCATGTCCTATGTTTGGTAGTTTCGGAAGGTAAAAGACGTGATCTTGCAAGAAAGTAATGAATATCTACTTTCATGCTTAACAATAGGTCTTCATGAGTTTTAACTGCACATATAAAATATGTAAATTAGCCAAACTTAATTTATATATATATATATAAAAGTAGAACGTTCAAGGCCTGAAGTAATGATTGAAGAATATGTTCTCAGCAAATATTCTTTCCTAAAATGGCCCTGAAAAATATATTTTTCAAAAAAAATCAACATCTTCTCATAAAGATACTATTATTATTGTTGCCCTTAAGTAATTCATTATCATCATATGAGCTTAGGTTAATTGTAAAACTTAAAAAGAGTGTAAATGGATGCTAACTAATTTAAGGGTAGATGCATAGGAAATCTCTTGTTTTTGGCCATCTTTATTTGGAATATTTGTCATTTAACAACTTTCAATTTGATTTAGAATAATTATACTTGGTAATCCATGAAATTTCTAATTATTATCTTTCTATTATATATTAAAGGGTTAATTAAAAAAATCTTAAACTTTGCTTAATTTTACAATTATAACTTAGACTTTAAAAAGTGATAATTAAATACTCAAACTTTTAATTTTAAGCTTAATTAGTTAATTTAGTTAGGCCTAATGTGTGTAATTGTTTAGAGTTTTTTAAATACATGACAAGCTACGTCAGCAGACTTAAAAAGAGATACAAACATTGAGTTATTATTAAAAAAAATAAATTTTGAGTATTTAATTGCCATTTTTTTAAATTCAGAATATAATTATAAAATTGAATAAAGTTTGAATTTTTTTATAATTAACTCTATATTAAATAAATTATCAACTACATGTAATATTTTGTAAATTACGTATTTTGAATAAATTATTTTATAGTCGCTAACCCAAAGTCAAATGATTAGTTGAATACAAATAAGTACTATAAAACTTAATTTGTCTCTATTCTTAGTCAATCATTAAGGTCAATTTCAATTCATTAACAAATCTTTTATCGCTTTTATTGGAAGACTATTAAGAGCTAGCTTTCTCTCTTAGAGCATCCATGGGAGGCAACTGCCATTTTCAAGTAAAAAGTAAAGAATAAGCAGAATCCAAAGATGACCTTGGATGTAGCAAAACTATCCAAAGCAAATGTTAGCTGCAGATTCAGAAAAGCCAATGTGACTGTAGGAACAGGATAGGGATATGGTACCTATTCTGATTTCTGATCATTCCACTTCACAACAAACTAAGATTTGCATCTTACGAATTTGTTAGAACTTAGAACCTTAAACATTAAGATTGTTTAATGAGAAAAAAAAAAGCCATTAAGACTCTGTGCTCACACATTCTGTGCTTTTGCCTGTTCCAGGACAGCTTTCAATGTCTCCCAACTTTGAAAGCTGTCCCTCACCATGCATGTTCTGTGTTTCTCTCTTTCTTATCCTTTCAATTTAAGTCTACTTCCTAACGCACTCGGCACTCCTCTACCAATTGAAGCCTATGTTTTTATCTCTTTCACTTTCTCATTTGCTCTGTGAAAAAGCTAAGATCACACTGTCCTCCACCACCTCAAGGCCTAAACCAAACCTCTCTGTTTCTTAACCAGAACAAACCAAGAACTTGTCAATAGATAGCTGTCTCCAACAATCCTCAATCCCCATAAAAATTGGAGTAAGCAAAAAGAATAAAAAAGGCACTTTTTGCTTCCATACATGGGCTGTTCTGCTTCAAGACCCAACACCTTTCTCAACAAGAACAATAACCCAGAAGAAAGCTTCAATCTTTATTATGCTTCTCATTTCTCACCATCTTTTTCTCATTTGGAGACCTCCATTGGGTCTTCACAGTACTCTTCACCATTAACAGTCTCTAGAGCTCTCTCTCTTCAAGCTCCTCTCATCCACCACCCACCTTCAAGAAAAGGTGATTCTCACCACCTGGTCTCTCTGACCTCCACAACTTATGGCTCTCTTCGCCTCATGGACCCCGACACAATCCCCATTGTAAACAAACAGGAAACACCTGACCAGCACAAAGCACCATCCAATTCCACCAAGAACAAGTTTAATGCTCAAGTCTTGGAGATCATGTCTGAATCTTTATCACCAGACTCTGTCATTAACACCTGGGAGCTAATGGACGGCCTTGATGATGATGAAGATGGGTTGGACTTCAAAACGGGTAACTCATTGGAGCCAAGATCGTTACTTTATAGTCGTTCTTTGGAGGTTTCTCCCCAGCCGAGTTCGTTTGAGCTTCCTGGTGTTGATGGATATGTCAAGAAACTATTTGAATCCGGTGATACGGCTAAAGTTGGACACTTGGCAATTGAGAATTCAGTTTCATTGTCAAAGCCATTGTGGAAACATTTATCTGAGGAATCGTTTTTGTCAAACCTTGATCCAAATGTGGTTTCGAGTTACAGGCGTGCATTGTCTTCCAGGCAATTGGGTTCTGATAAGGTGTTCAGAAATGCAAGGTCAGTTGGTTCTTCACCAATGAACTCTTTATCAATCGACAATGGATGCTTTTGGCATGGAACAGAGGATAGAGTTGTTTTGTACTTTACAAGTTTGAGAGGAATCAGAAAAACTTATGAGGATTGCTATTCAGTAAGAATGATATTTAGAGGTTTTAGAGTTCCAGTTGATGAAAGAGACATTTCAATGGACTCTACATATAGAAAGGAGCTGCAAAATGTGCTTAAAGGTAAAGCAATGAGCTTGCCACAAGTGTTCATCAGGGGAAAGTATGTTGGGAGTGTGGAGGAGATTAAACAACTCAATGAATGTGGCGAATTGGCAGTGCTTTTAAAAGGCTTTCCAGTTAGAGATCCAAAGTGGGTCTGTGAAAGTTGTGGGGATGCAAGGTTCTTGCCTTGTTCATATTGTAATGGAAGTAGAAAGCTGTTTGATGAAGAGAAGGATCAGCTGAAAAGATGCCCAGATTGTAATGAGAATGGGCTGATTCGCTGCCCTAGTTGCTGTTCATGAAAGATTGCTAAATGAGGCTAGTTGATAACTTGTGATTTTGAGTAAAAATGGGTGTAGTTCAGATTCAGAATTTGCTATTTTCCTCACTACTTGTGATAGCTAATTCCCATTGAAATTGTTTATCTCCATCTTTTCAAGTTGAAGAATTCTGAATTGAATGTGCCAAAAGAGAAGCATTTGTAATGTTACTTATTAGTTGTGATCTCTATGAAGCTACTACACTAAAGATGGGTTACACAGTATGCTGCATTTCATAAACTTTTTGGTTTTTGCTTTCACTCTCTTCATAATACAGCTGCAGAACATGTTCCTTTCAATGCTAGGGAAAGACTGCAAATCAGAATAGTTGCAGAGGTCATCCAGGAGTGGTTCTGGTACGGACTTGAACAAACAAAATCCATCCTACAGCTTAGGATTGTTTAGATATCATTAGCTAAAGATTGTTTAAACTTGCTGATGTCTAGTAACCTATTCACAATCAAGTCCTTTTTTGGGGTTTACTTTGTTACTGGTCTACCCTGACACACTAAATGAATTTCATGTAACCTATTCACAATCAAGTCCTTTTTTGGGGTTTACTTTGTTACTGGTCTACCCTGACACACTAAATGAATTTCATGTAGTTGCAGGGTAGAGTTTTTATCAACATGGGATCTTTGAAGCGTTGAATAATAGTTGCAAGGTAGAGTTTTTCTGGTATCAACCTGTATAGGGCTATCCTACTAAAGTATTATAGATGGATTCAATCCCTGCTTTAATGGAAGGTATATGCTCGATAAGCTGTGATCTGATAGGAGGTTTCAGTCCAGTCTGTGCCAAAGAGTACAAAGCTAGCATTTTGTCATGTTTAAGAGTACAAAGCTAGCATTTTGTCATGTCGGCTGACCATTGAACTTGCAATGCTTACAATTTTGTGAGAACCTCCATTGGACTCCGACTTTAGGCTAAAATTCAGGTTTCAAGATGGGTTAGGGCCTGGATGGGCCCCCCAAGCCTGAAGCTTGAAATTTTTTTTTACTACGTCCAAGTTTGGCCTGAAGTTCAACCGAATCAAGTTTTATCTATTTGACTTCACCCCGAGCCAGACCATAGTGGTTACTTCTGTCAAAAGTCAATTACTCGTGTTTGAAAGGTGCCTCCAGTTATCATAAGAAAAGCCATCAAAAAGAAGACTAGCACTCTTTTTCAATTTAGGTCTCAGATTTCCTTATGTTTTGAACTTTGTAAAAGAGGACTTAAATAAAAAAAGATTTATGTGTTGTCTTCTATTTTCATACCAATCCTTGGAGATATATAGTTGGTCTTATCCCAGAAAAAGAAACCAGTACTTAAAGAATATAAACAAAGGAAATATTTGTATATATTTCAGATAAAACTATGTATTGGAAGTCAAGTTACTTTGGGATTCACGTAAAGAGAGAGCTCTTGGCATCTACCTACCAGAAAAGCAAATAGGAATAAGTATGAGGCCTTTTATGCATTGATTACCAAATTTTCACCTCACTTTTGCAGTTTATTTTTATGAACATCAGTCAATTGCTGGTACCAACCGAGCACAAGAACTCGGTGAATTTACTTGTGGCAGATTTAGGCAAGCAAATGCAGATTACCATTCTCCCAGTAGGATCAGCTTCCCCACTTGGCAGGAACAAACAAAATTGTGGTGTTGGTGTCAGGTCTATAGGACCTGCATAAACTGGCCTTCCCCATCCAAAATCTGCAGATTCATATATTGGAAATCTAGTCCACTGTGTTATAGTCAATTTCCCTGCAAATTCAAGCCTTCTTGGCCTCTCCACTTCTATGTAGTCAATTGTTGATCTTAAGTATTCTTCAGAGATGCCAACTCGAGCTTCACGAACCAACCGGGTTGTGTCTGCGAGAGATCCATTAACTAGCTCATAAACTGAGCTTATAGCACATGCTACACAGAGCACATTCCCATAGAAACCATCTTTCAAAGTTGGATTTTTGAGTTTATGGCGAGCATTGACTGAGAATGTGAGCCTAAGCTTGTACTCCAGAGGTTGAACATCCAGTGCTTTCACCCATGACCTCCACACGTGAGCTGCCATGGCGTCAAAAGTTGTGCAAGCGAACTTGGCATTTTTTGTCTGCGCTAAAGACTTCACTCGAGCCTGAAACTCTCTGCTCACACGGTAGCACTTCATATCAGGTTTTTCCTGCCACAGGGTCATTGTCAGGCTTGAACCATCGTCAACTTTCATGAACTCAATGTGTGGATACTTCACCACAGGGGGGTCTCGAGGTCTGAAGATTTCCCTCTCCCAACATGGCATGGGGTTTGCAACCAAAGTACCAAGTTTTGCTGTGGCAGCCCAGGCATCTAGGAACTGCATAGCTCCAAGACCATCACAAATACAATGGCAAAGTCTTAAACCAATACTAACACCACCACAGCTGAAGATGGTAACCTGAGCTATAAGTAAGGGCATATCAAGAACCCTGTAAGGCTCCTCATCTGGGAACCTATATATCAATGGTGCCCACGTTGGGTTCGGGATGGTGAGATCTCCTAGTTCAGCTAATGTCATCTCTGAGTATGCCTCAACCATGAGTGCACCATTTTCTGTTCCAAAAACCACTTCCAGCTTTCCCCCATCAGTTTCTCTGAGCCTACCAGATAAAGGGTAGTATGGCACTAGAACACAAGCTAGAGCCCTGGACAGTGCTTCCATGACATGTTTCTGACTAGTTTTCAAGCAATCTGATCTATAGAAATAAACTGTTGGAGTAAACACTCGTGCTCCAATCATGTCGTCAATGTTGGAGAGGTAGAGACTGTCACCTGAGGAAACTGGTATAGGTCCTGCAGGTGATACATGCCTGAGACCGACAATATTGATAGGTATGTCGAGGATAGGAAACTCAAGTTCTTGAACAGACGAAGAAGCCATGAGAGCTTGCTGAGAAGGGTCGTGCCTACAGGTAACCCCATTTGTAGAAGGAAGAGTTTTCCTGGACATGTAAAGATTCATGGGCGATACAGGCGGCGAAGCCTTGTATTTTGCTGGTTTGGAGCAGTTAACGATGATAGTATTCATGTTCTGCATAATTAGGCTCCACCTTCTTCTACCATGCTAACTTCTCTCTTCCACACAATTGTTCCAACGAAGTTCAATCACATTATCATTATGCTCAAGAGTACTTTAAGAATGGGAAAAATAAAATGGTGCACAAGGAGTGCATGATCAAAAAGTTCGTTGAAACTTAGGAGTACTGTAGATACTCTTTTAGATAACGTTGTTATGTAATAGTAGGCAAGGTTACGCCATGATTGGGCTTTACTTACCTCAGTCCAGAGCTGAAAGGAGGCCTCCAATTGTTGAAAATCGATTGAGAGTGAACTTAAAAGGAGTATGGTAGGTTTTCAAAGAATTTTTTTTTTTAGAACATAAAGAAATCTCTGAGTGTTCACATGAGCAATCTCGTAACTTGTCATCATGCAACCTGTGTAGACCCACCTGTGTAGACCCTCTCAGGTTCAACAATTTCAATTGATCATCCAACACAGCTATATTGATAGGTAAACACGACAGTACATGTAATAACATATTATTTGAGTACAGAAACTCTACTTGATCCAAGAAATCTTTCTACTCCCCCCGCAATGAAGAAACAAAAAAGGCTGTTGAATGTCATTTCGCGAAACAAGATCCTCATGTCTTATTCTCATTGATAAAACAAACATGCCTACCTATGACAAGGGAAAAAGAAAGGAACAAAACATCGATCTTCCGAGCTCACCGCATCGGCTGCTGATTGTAGTGACTCTTTTCCTTTTTCTTAGCAGCAGCAAGCTTAGCATTCCTTGCAGCAGCCTCACTTGCAGCAGCTCTGGCAGCAGCATCCATCTCTTTACTTGACTTCTTCTTCTTTGTAGAAACCACTTTTTTCAACCGCTCTTTCACATCAACAGTAGATGCATCCTCTGCCTTTTCTGTTTCAGCAGCTTCATCTGCACCATGTCCAGCACCTCCATGTGGCTGGTCCTGGAAATCCTTCGTCTCCTTCAAAGATTTTTCCTTCTTTTTCTTCTTTTTTGCACTTTTGCTCTCACCCGTGGCATTTTCCTTCTTTTCCAGCTCTCCATTATCCTCTTCTTTCTTTTCTTGTGCAGTACCTGCATTTCATACAAACCTCCACTTCAGAAACTGATTGACTAATGATGGTGATTAGCAGAATCTTGAATAATTTTCACCCGAACCACAACTTCTGAGGATGTAACTGCAACAGAAGAAAGATGGACAACGAGAATCCAACTTCATAGGTAAAGCAGTATAATCACGTTTTTTCTTAATCCTTCCTGTAGGCAACAGCATGCATAGTATAATAAAAATAGTCCCATTACGTTCTTAAATCCTACAACTACATTACAAGTTTGTTGAAAATGCAATCATAAAGAAACTCCAAATACAGGAAGTAAAGAGAAAAAACCTATATAGAACTCGTAATCACCAGAGAGATTTATAAATTGGAACAAAGCCTAACAAAACGGACTCTCAGAAACCTAAATAGAACTCGTAATCAGTAGAGAGATTTATAAAATGGAACAGAGCCCAACAAAATGGACTCTCAGAAAGGTAAATATCATGTCATGATTTCATTTGTCACAGAAGTATTTAAATTTCAGAATCTGAAGTTCATACTATGCAACTTATGTAATTTATGTTCATTTATTTTCGTGGTATGATCTGAGTGTGACTTTCTTGGGAATATTTCAAGAGTTGAACCAAGAACACAAAAACATGCATATTTAAAATAAAAAAATGCTAATTTACCATGGGAGTCATCACCACTGGTCTCTTTTTTAGGATATCCCAACTCAGCAAGAACAGCATCAAGCTCTTCAAGCTCTTTTTTCTTCAATTCCTTCTTGGAAAGCTGTCTATCTGTATCTTTATGAGCCGGAGAAGCTTCAGCTGGCTTCTTAACAGGTTCGACTATGATTGGAGTCTCATGTTCATGTTCATGTTCATCTTCGTGTTCTTCATCAATGTCATCATCAACATAATCCAGACCTTCTTCCTCACTCGCTGATTCCTGAAGGCAGAACAACAATGTAAGAAATACGAACTGTAATTCAAACCATTAACCAAATAAATGGAAATGTACTTAAAACAAGATCCAAATGCAAGTGGACAAAATGTAATTTTCAAACACTTCTAGGTTGAAAAAAGGTACAGACCGTGGCTATCAATCAAAAATTCATTTTCCAATAGTTTTGGGTAACAACTTGCAAGAAATGAAAGAACACTAAGAATCACAGTGGCCATAGCACCATATTGTAGTGATGGATGCCAAGTAAATTTCCATTTTCAACCAATTAATGTGAAACTCTTCAATACTTATTGCTTAATAGGTGGCAAGAAAAGTGACTCAACTTTCATTAGCATAACTCTCTTCCTATATCAAAAGAATCCCAGAGAGATAGGGAAACTAGAGGGATACAGCAATATGAAGCTGAGAATCAACACATGTCGACAAACTAATCCTTAGAGACAAACATTGACAACAAACACATTCTAAACCCAATACAGAAAGCACTTAATGCAATCAGAACAATCAAGTAAATCAAACAAGTGTACAGTTTAGAATGTCCGTTAGATCTCCGCGAAATTAAGCAATTGTAGCATTAACTGAAGAATATCACTTAAACTATATCTTGCAATCCTGAAAAACTTCTAAATGCAAAATTTTCCGAGCATCAATATTCATTAAATGAACTAATGTACAGCTGGATTTCATAAATTTTTATCCAATTATGGAGTAACCTAACCAATTCTGATCTAGGTAAAGTATTTCCAGCAAAAGAAAATCTTTTTGAGCTTCAATCATGGTCATCGCTCTTCAGTGTTCATATGCAATTAAGTTCTTAAATCAAGATTATTAACACAGAAATACAGAGCTACCGTTTTCCAAGTGGTAGCGAATAACAAATGAATCTACACACCATAGCTCTCATCTCATGATCGTGTTACCCATATAACCATCAACTAAGAAAAAGAAGATTTCGCATTAAAAACATAAACAGAGATCAAAATCTTCTTCCTTTGCCACACCACTCAAAACCCAAATACCATCCCACACGACAGATGAGCATAAATAAACTTAGTCAGCTAGCAAATGAAGAAACCTCCAATCCCACAGAACCATAAGATCAAGCCAACTTCTCTTATCACCCACTATACTTCAAGAACATGACTCATCTATCAGCATCCAAGGGCTACCAAGCAACCGAAAAGCCTAACACAAATGAACATCATCAGCCAACCAAGGAATAATCCAGAAATCATTTACCTCAAAAGCTTCCCTTCCCACCTTGGGATCAGTCTTATCACTGCTCCATACAGAGGCAGGTGGAGCAGTGGTGGCATAGTAGTCATCATCGTCCTCATCATCAACGTCAGCCCAAGATTTCACCGTGAGAGGCGCCGGAGCCCAGAAAACCTCCTTCTCCTGCTCCTTAGATTTGTTGCCGTCGCCCGCGGGTTTGTCGGACCCACCCGCCTTCTTCTTCTTCTTCCTTAAGCTGCTCAAAGCTGCAAACCCATTGGTGCTGTTTAGCACCACTGACTCATCCTTCCTGCTCCCTCCTGCTCCCACCATATCCTATCAAAAACAAACCCAATTCTTTCCCCACAAAACCCTTTTCTCCCTTATTTACAAGATAGCAAAGAAACTAAAATTTACCCTCAAGTTCGATCTTTTATTCCACAATAACAAGCTTTGTAAATGAATTGAAAAGGGTTGTCGACGGATTCAAGTAAGGATTACAACGTAGGTAGAATTTTGGTTTCGGATATCTAGGGTTTGCTGAAGCAGGTATTTTTTATGGACGCGTATGATCAGATTCAAGAAGTACAGAACCTGTTCGTGATGCCCAAAAGCTAAAAAACGTTTTGGTTACTGATGTAATTAATGATCGAAACCACTGATTTAAGTGCTCCTAAAGATAAACAAAAGAGATAGAGAGAGTTCTCAGATCAGACAAAACTTGTTTTTGTTGTGTGCTTTGTGAAGAAGAAGACGTGAAAGGGTTTTCTCTTTAAGAGTCTTTAGATTGAGGGAAAACAAACACAAGTTAGATACGGATTTGGCATAGGATAATTTCTAGATAAGGTTTTCCTTTCTTTTCATGTCTTTTTAGGGCAAAAGATTGTGTTGTAAAGGTTGAAAAAGAAAAGGAAAAGGAAAATAGGGATTATTTGTGGTCATAAAAAAATAGGTTTCCTTTATTAATCATATAGTCCATTAAAAAAACATTTTTTAGTCATAAAAAACTTTGTTTAATTTTTCAAAATTAAAACTCCAATTGACCATAATTTTTAAAGGTTGAGTTTATTTGAATTCTTTTCAACAAACTTGACTAAAGAAATAGAATTGCAAGATCTAGCATACATAAATTTGTGTTAACTTCATTGAAAAAAAACTAAATTGAGTATACGAAATTAAAAAAAATGTTAAAATTTTCATGACAAAATTTAAACCTTTTAGTTAAAGAATGACGAGAATACTAATTTTTAAAAACTAAACTCGTATGATTAGTTTAATAAATAATAAAAATTTTAAAATGACTAATTTTTTAATTTAATTTTTAACTTTTCGGTTTAATTTAGTTTAATAATTTTTATTACTAAAAATCGATTAATTTATTAATTAATTGAACAATTTTTATAAATAAAAAATCGATTATTTTTATTTAATAATATCTTTTTAATTAAAATTTTAATTTTTCAATAAATAAAAATATTCTTTTTTAATTATTTTAAAGTTTTTTAATTTTACTCTGATTTTATAATATAATACTAGAAACTTTTAAATCTTAAATTTTTTATATTAACAATTGAACTTCTGATTGATTTTCAATGCTGTGCATGGTTAAACTTAACCTTATTCAGCCTAAATCTGCTTATTAATCAAAAGTTAAAAGAAGACTTTAAATTGGTTATATTTATTTCCGGTCCGAACCTTGTACCAGCCCTTGTCCAGTCAGACTTCCCAGTTTTTAAGGAGCTCTCATAGGATTGATTTCCTGAGCATCCGATCCTTACAGCTTCAAACTTAACAAGGTCATTTTGTAAAAATTTAATAAAATGGAATAATCAACCCGAACCCGAACTGAAATGCCAGCCCCGCTCGGAACAGAAACAAAAAGACAGCATCTTTTTGTTCATGTACATAGTTAAAAATGCCTCTGCAGACCCTTTCAGATTCAACAGTTTGCTTTGGTCGTATATGAAGCTATAATAATGAACGGTAAGGACCAAGAACTTGATGAGTGGACAATAGGTTGCTAATGCCACTACAAAAGTAGTAAAGATATACAGTAATAAATTGTAGCATACATGTCCAGTAAAGAAGTGGTGTAAAAAATCTTTCTTCCCCAAAATGAACCAAAGATACCCTGTAAAATGTCATTTTTGCTAAGACCAGATTCTTATATTTTTTTCCCGTTTGAGAAAACAAACGAATACATGTCCAACTATGAGAAGGGAAAAGGCAAAGAAGAACAAAACAATGACCTTTCCGACCTCACCGCACTGGTTGCTGATTGTAGTGACTCTTTTCCTTTTTCTTCGCAGCAGCAAGCTTAGCAGCTCGGGCAGCAGCCTCACTTGCAGCAACTCGGGCAGCAGCATCCATCTCTTTACTTGATTTCTTCTTCTTCGTAGCAATCGCTTTCTTTAACCGCTCCTTCACATCAATAGTAGATACATCCTCTGTCTTTTCAGTCCCAGCAGTTTCTTCTACCTTGTGTCCGGCATCAAAACCCTGCGGCTGGTCCTGGAAGTCCTTTGGCTCCTTTGAAGTTTTTTCCTTCTTTTTCTTCTTTTTTCCACATTTGCTCTCACCTGCGGCACTTTCCCTCTTTTGCAGCTCTCCATTATCCTCTGCTTTACAATCTTTTTCTTCAGAAGATTTTACCAGTAACAATAAGGGTTAGTGCATTTGTGTACAAGTTCCAGCCAAACCACAGTCCAGCAAGTGTGTAGGAGAGAAATGGACAAGAATGTGTCACAAAGAAAGTTGAATTTCAAGATTTCAAGTTCATATTATGGAATTTATGTCATTTGTACTCATTTCTTTAAGTGGTTTCATATGAGGAATGTCGTACGGGAGAAACACAACAATTCAATCAAAACTGGAAGATAAGCATATAATAAAGGAAGGAAAGAAAAAATAAAAGTTGCTATATCTAAAGAATTTGTTGCAACCAATATGGTAATAAATGATTAAAATCAGTATTAAACTGTATTTAGATTATATTAAACTATATTCAGAATATAAGTATAGATTCAAATCACATAGCAGTATTTCATTTAAACATCTTGTATGATTTGGTGCCCTAAACTTATATCACCTTCCATTCTCTTAATTTAATTGGAGTTAATTTATTTGAAGAATGAAGAGTTCCCAGTTTCGTCGAATTTGAATTCATTTTCTATTGTTTCTCTTTTCTAATTGATTCTATGTAATGATGCTCAGTTACCATGAGAGTTGTCGCCACTGATCTCCCTTTTAGCATATCCCAACTCAGCAAGAACAGCATCAAGCTCCTCGAGACCTTTTTTCTTCAATTCCTTCTTCGAAAGCTGCCTTTCTGTATCTTTACGAGCCACATAAGCTTCAGCTGGCTTCTTAATTGCCTCTACTCTTTCTGATGTCTTATGTTCATCCTGGTCTTCATGTTCTTCCTCAATATCATCATCAACTTCATCCAGTCCTTCCTCCTCGATTTCACTTCCCTGAAAGTAAATCATTATCCATGTTTAAAATACCAATTGGAATCAAACCATTCACTATATGAGTAAGACGTAAGATAAGATCCAAACATAGGGGGACAAAATTAATATGAAAGAAAAACTTAACCTCTCTTCCACAACAACTTCTGATTCTTTTTTTTCTGGCCAGAAAAGTTCTGGGCAGAACGTATTTCACTAGGCATGCATTCCAGAGTATAAATCTCAGCAAGTCAAATAATATTATCATAAAAGTTTCTGCAATCATAGCAATTAAATGAATGTGCAGGACAGATGAAATCTGGCCCACTCATATCCGGAGTTAAAACACGTGTTTAGAGAATCTAATTAACTTCCACAACAAATGAACAATCATGGTAGTAACTTAAGCAAATCATTTAAACTTCTACAGTCCAAAATTTCATGTAAAGGCTTCACCTATTGAACTATTTTATTTGATTTTTAAGAAGGTGCTTAAGGGGATTCTCTAAGTTCGTTCCTGGATTCATTTGGTATAAATGTACATCCAGGCAGGGCAAACCTCAAATGCTTATTTTAGGTAAAATATTTCCAAGAAAAAAACTTTTTGCTAAGCTTGAAACATAATCATCAGTCGTCAGCTTTCATATGCAATTATCAGACCATCAATATTAATGAGCATTTGTGTTCTAAAATCCAGACTAATAAGAAACAATGCAAAACCTATTCCTTTTCAAAGTGGTAGAGAATATCAGAAGTCCACATACAAACACTCTCACGTCACAATACATATATATCTATAAACCATCTTTAACAACCATTAAAAATTCAAGACAATCTTTTATCTATCAGCACGCAAACACTAACCAACACCAAAGCAACCTAACAAAAGAACGCAATCAACCAAAAAAAAGAAACAAGAACATTACCTCAACAGCTTCCTTTCCCATGTTCGGATCAATCTGAGCACTGCCCCATACAGAGGTAGGTGGAGCAGTGGTGGCGTAGTAGTCATCATCGTCCTCATCATCAACGTCGGCCCACGATTTCACCGTGAGAGGCGCCGGAGCCCAGAACACTTCCTCCTCCTTTTCCTTGGATTTGTTGCCACCGACGGTGGGCATGTGCGACCCACTGTCCTTCTTCTTCTTCCTCCTTAAACTGCTCAAAGCTGCAAACACATTCGTGTTGTTTATCACCACTGCCTCATCCTTCCTGCTCCCTCCCACCATTTCAATTTTCAATCTTTTCTTGTTAATTTTCCTTCTTTTTTTCCCCCCTAATTAACGAGATTACAATGGAATTAGTTCGTTTAGGTAAATTTTACTTCTTTATATGATAATAAGGATAATTTGGAAAGGAATTTATGTGGGTTGTCAATGGATTCGAGTGAGGATGAGAGTGGAGAATCTAGGGTTTACAGAAGCAAGTGTTGTTTCTATGAATGTATATGATTTAGATTCCATTGTTAATGAGCTAAAACTCTGCCGTTTTTGTTACTGTATCCATCGGTTAAGTTGGTTGGTAGGTATTACCGTATTAGAGTAAAGTTAAAACAAAAAGACAGACGAAACTCATCCTCCTGGGTTTGTGCTATGTGAATGACTAGCAGATTAATAATGCGCAGATGCGCACTAACAATCTCGTTATATTGTTATATAATTTTAATGTATAAATAAATAAATAAAATTTAAATTTTGTAATTAAATTATAAATATTTAAAATCTGTAATGCATATTTTATTAAAAATTTTAAATGTGTTATATTAAAAATATATATGTTAAATATCATAAATGAATAAGTAAAATTAGTAACAAAAATTTTAAGATGAAAAATTTAAAAATTAAAGCAATGTATAGTGTAACGTGTCTGTTATAAATATATAAAATATATAAACTAAAAAAATTCAAGCAAAATAAGTCTAAAATGAATAAACAATGTGTAATTAAAAATTTTGTGATAAGATTATTAATATTAATTTTTTAATTTATAAAAATAAAAGAATTATAATAGAATTATTCAAAATATATAAATTTGAATAAAAAAAAGAACTAGTAGTTAGTAAAAATTTGGAATGGACAAATATACGACATAAAATATGATCATTCACCTTATACAAAACTTAAGAATATATTTGTTAGAATATACAAAATGAATTAGTAAAATTATTTATCGAAGTAGAAAAATAAAAAATATAAAATGTTTTGTTATTAATTAAATATTATAATTCATTAAGGTTAAAAAAAGTCAATTACTTAATTTAATATGTTGTGAAAATTATAAATATTTAATTAATTAAGATAATTAAAAAGTCCTAACATCTTATACTATTTAATATATAAATGAATATTGTGCAATTTTAAAATTTGCGAGCAAATTATCACTATTTAAATTTTTAAATGTATATTAAGAAAAGAATTCTGATAAAAATATTAAAAATATATAATTTTGAATACTTAAAATAAATAATTAAAATTAGGTTGTAAAATTTTAAATGTATATCAAGAAAAGAAAGGAAATATGTTAGAAATATTAAAAATATAAAAGTTAGAATATAAAAAATTAAAAATTAAAAAAAGATAAAATATAGTTAATTAAAATAAAATTAAAAATTATATATATATACATACATACATACATAGTCATGGCTGTATATATATGTATATAATAACAAATATATATTATTAATTAATATTAATTATAATATATTTATCATCAATCAAAAAATAATTTCTTCTTTCAAATATAACTAATTAATTAACTAATTTCGGTTTAAATGTTGATAATTATAATATAATTAATTAATTAATTAATTAAACTATAATTTATTTAAACATTACTATAATTAATAGATTAATTAATATTTAGTATATATGTTACGCATGACCATTATTGAATAATTAGTTTATATATTTTTTATCATTTTTAATTAAATATTATTTATAAATAATTAATTTACTTATCAAATATGGGCGTGACTTTTGACTTAAAATGTTTAAATAAATATGTAATAATTTGTTTTTATTATTTAAATTTAAATTACATATTTTCAGTGCCACACCGTAACTAAAAATTTTGTAATAAATATGAAATAATTTTTTATTTTAACTTAAATTAAGTATTTTCAGTTTAAACCTTCAAATAAAATTAACGTGTAATAAATCTGAAATAATTTTTTAATTTAATTATAATTAGTCTGTATTTTTCAGTGTGAAAAATAGTAACTTAATTATAATTTAGAAAGAAAAAATTTTATTTAACTTGTTAAATAAAGTTACAAAAGTCACGGGTGATTGCATTAATTAAAATAAAAGTAAGAAAAAAGTTTTTAAAAAAATTTATTGGGTGTACCAGACCGAGTTAAGAGTTTTTATCATAACTCTTAAATCATGCCGCATCCTTCAAACATTCAATCATCTTCTTTTTCTCTCTGGTTAAAATAAGCATACATTTAACAAATAAGGTTAACCATACATTTAACAAAAATATAATAAACCATACATTTGACAGAGTTTGGATAATAAGATAAATAAAGGATTAGCAGATATATAAAAAGGTTAATTTATGCCAATATGATGTAAATGAGTATATTAATAAAGTAAAATTGTATATGTAAGTCATGAAATATGGAAAAATAAACAAGAAACTAATTATCATATCAATGAAAAGAAATATGTCATGACCAAAGATACCAGAATTTTATATATTACTTTTTTTTGACATAATTAAACATACCTTAATATTGTAAGAATGAACAGGGAATAATGAACAAGAAGAAAACTTAAAAAGAATGAAGGTAAAATGTGGTTAGGGAAAATAATTTAAGAAATATTGAAAAGATTAATTGCAGATTGTTTGTGAACCGCAAGTATACTGTTGTCGAAGTGAGTAATAAATCAGTAAAAACCGAGTCGTGCCTACAGGGATTATGAGAAAATTCAAATCTATACTAGCGAACAATGTTTGAAATTGAATTTAGTAAAATTTTGTGAAATTAAAAGCAATGTAAAGAATTATTAAAAACTCAAAGAAATTTCTAAGCAACTACACAATTCAATGCAACCAAAATAACCATGAATATAAAAAATCTATGCAATAAATAATTAAGAAAAGAGTGCAACAATTGACTAATTAAAAATATTAACTCCAATGAGGAATGACTTTCTCTTAGGAAATAATATTTTTGCCAACCTTGATAAAGACAGCTACGCTCCATAAATGAAAAATCCTATCATTGTAAGTGAATTTTTAAGAGTAATTAATCCCCTGCTCTCAAAGGTGAATTAATCTATCCACTCTAGATATTACTTAGTGCCTGTTTGATTCGGCTTTTGGAAGCTCCAAAAGCACTTTTTTTCACTGCAAAAGTCATTTTAAGGAAAAAATGACTGTTTGGTTAAAAACTTCAAAATCACTTTTACAGTAGAAATAGCTTTTTTAAAAACCAAAATACAACTTTTTTAAAAGCTCCAAATTTTGGCTTTTTCGGGTAGATAATTCTCTTTCGTTTCTTTCACTTTCTCTGTTCCTCAGACACTCACGACTCATCTTCTCTCCTGCTACACACCCTCTTTCCTCAAGCCTTCTCTTCCAGCCATCTATCGCCGCTTCCCGCTTACTTTCTCCTCCAATCGCGTTTTCGTCAAGGCCTCTTTGGATCCCAACCCCCAAATTCTCACCCCCAGAAACGGCCCCGGTTCCTCTAGCAACGGCTGTGTCCTGCTGTCCTCCATTAAGGTAGATGCGGTGATGGAGACAGAACTCAAGGAGAACGGCTTCAGGGGCACCAGGAGGACGAAACTAATTTGCACTATTGGGTCATCGACATGTGGGTCGGAGCAGCTGGAGGTGCTTGCCGTCGGTGGAATGAACGTTGCCAGAATCAATATGTGCCACGGGACTCGCGAGTGACACAAGAGAATGCTAATTTGACCTTCTGGAGAGACGGGAGTCTAATCAGAGAACGAAATGCTATGCTTCCCACTATTTCGTCTAAGGTTAGTCCTGCTTATCTCCTTACTGGAAGTTGATATCGTTTATTACATGTTTATATTATTGATAGTTTGATTTGATTCACAAGTATTGCTCAATGTGAATGTTTACATGACTAGAATACCGCTTTCACTTCTAGTATTTTGTCTTCTTCCCTGCTGGAAAAATTTTCTTGATATCAAACTGTATGTATTGTATGGATACTGTGGACTTCTTTACAAATAATGAAACAACAGCTTAAAATCACATCTTATATGTATTGTACCTCGAGATTGGTTGTGCTTTTCATTGATGTTGCCTTGAAGTCCTTTTTCAACTAACAATCCTGGAAATTCTTGACACTGATCTAGCTTCAAAATTTTAGGTGGAAGCTGCTTTTTGTGTGACTGCCAACCAAGTTTGTATGGACCAATTAACTGCTACATCTGAAGTTTTGTTCACCGTCAAATTTTTGTGTCATTTTACATCAATTTGTATCCTCATTATTGGTATCTGTTCTCCATCTCATTATGTTTAACTGTTTTTGGGCAAAGTGG
>JAOTAX010000196.1:2616213-2626691 GCA_025629825.1 Erythroxylum guanchezii | reverse complement strand
AGAATGATTAAAGTTTTGATATTTATTAAATTATTTATTTATTAATGATATTAAATAATATCATTAAATTCCTGAAAATTTTAAATTGGGTTTTTAATAAAAATAAGACTCCAACCTGTTTTGGTTGGAGTTGCTAACACTTACGTGATAAGAGTAAGTGTTAAAAATAAAAGCCGAAATCTAAAGTTGGCTTTGGATTTCGGCTTGACAACGATGACTGTGGGTGGGACTCACAGGTGTCTTTAAATTTAACAAGAGAACTGTCAAATTTTAAGAAAAAAACGACGTCGGTTCTTTGTTAAACAGAATAAAACAGGGTAGGAATGGACAAAAAAAATCTGCTCTCTTATCGAGGGTGCTTTTCCGTAGTACTCAAACTATAAGTTATATGAGTCATAAAATAGTCTAACCTCTTGGTTCATTTGTGTTCTTATCCTGCCTTAAAGAAGCTCAAGACAATAGGAATTCATTTCCGGCCAAGAAAGGAAAATAATTTCGCAGACATTAAGTTCAGTTTCACTCTTCACTGCTGGAATTTTCAGACTTCCAAGAATCATTCTTCATGAGGGAACCATGTCCTTGCTCTTAAACTCTAGCTTATGAAGCATATCCTGATGCACCTGACTATTAAATTCCAACTTCTTATACATGGATGAATACACTGATTAACCAAGCTCAAGATGCGGAGGTGTTGCGTAGAAATCACATAATATACAATCTGCTTGAAAGTGACCAACACGCTGTACAATCGTTTAATGAAGTTGGCGACGATTTAGTACTCATCAAATTTGATGCTTTTTGTGATGTTATGGAGCGCATTCATAAGCATTTTAACAAGAAGTTCAAGACTAGCATATGTGAGTGGCTTGATAGGCACTTTGGTAATCTGATTCATTTTCTTGTTCCTTTCCTGTTGGCTTTGTTTTGAGATTGAGTCTTCTTAAGGATCTTTTCTACCCATGAATCATGTGGATTTTCAAGCCAACGGCGTACACAATATCTTCTACCGGACTTTCCCTTCTCTTGAATCTTAAGAACTTGGTAAGGTAGTTGGTTCTCCAATAGAAACAAGTCCCTCCGCCCAAAACATGCAATTCTTGATTCCAAACCCTTTATTGGTTTTCTAGCGACGCAGTATAACAAAAACTGAATTATGAAACATCCATCAAGATCTCTTATTCCTTTAGAAGCAAAGACAGTGTGTGTGTAAGGAACACTTACACACCAGCAATTGCTAACGATAAAATCTTAGAGAGAGAAAGAGAGAAGGTCAGTCACCCCAGCTTAACCTATTGACTGAAAGCTAAAGAGTCGGGATTTTCATGAGTAAAAAACACCACAAAAGCCGATGTAGAGAACTAGGTGACCTGTAATGGCCGGTATGTAAAATACCGTACCGTAAATATTTAAAATATTAAGGACTATTTTGTAATTTAAAAAATTAAACCTAAACAATAAAGGACGCCCACCTCACCCCGACGCCCCCGTCTCTGCCTCCACTCTCCCGAGCCTTATTCCCATATATTCTCTCTGTCTCTCACGGTCTCACCGACTCTCACTTCTTCACTCACCACCGCCGCCGTTCTCTCTCTCTCATTCTCCTCTTCATCTCCGACGATTCTGGTCCCTCTCCGGCGGTGCTACTCTTTCCCTCATCCTCCCCGATCCACGCCAGCATCAGAGGACAGAGATCCTCCCTCGGCTGCTCCCTTCGCGTCCCCCGAAGACGCCACCGTCTTCAACCCTCCTCCACGAGGACCACCGCCCCACGTCGTCACTGAACGTCTGAAGGAGGAGAGAAGGCCGCTGCTGGTCTACACCCGACGCCTGTGACCCGTCACCCAACCCAAAACCCGAAGCTAGTGAATTCTTTTTGGGTGCGTTTTTTGTGTTTTCTAATTTTTTCCTGCTTAATTGCATTTTTTGTTGTGATCGATTGGAGCTTGGATTTGTGAATTGGTTGGGAGTTGATTTTGTAATCTGCGATTTGCGATTTGCGTGTATCTGGGTTGGATATTGGAGTTGAATGATCACAGTTTTCTTGAATCCAGTTGTTGTGCAGTTGGATGTCTTCAATGTGGCTTTAGTTGTTTGTCTTAGTTTGACTTTTGTTTTGTTATTGGACTCAAATTTGGTAGATTAGGGTTTTAATTTATGCTGTAATCTTGTTGATGTAACCTTGACATGATTGTTGCATTACTGTAGTCTCAAGATCTATTTTAGTTGCTCCTGTACTTTATGCATATGCTGCCTTTTATTTTATTTAGGTAGCTCAGATTTCAATATGAACTTGCCATTTGCCGTGCTTAGTCATCTTGTTTTGCTTGTTGTGCCGTCCTAGTCAGGAATTGGGTTGATTATACCTGGCTAATGATGTCCTAATTTTAGCTTCATTCTGGGTAAAAGCTGGGATTGTTGCTTAACTTTATGTTGCCGGTTGGAATTAGGAATCAGTTATGGAGGCAGAATTGGATTCACAGACCCACGAATCCTCAAGACCAGTGACCAAGAAATCAAAGAAGAGAAAAAGGGAGAAAGAGAAAATGGAAGAAGACAGCCACTTGCCAGTAAATGGTCAGCCCAGTCAACAATCGGTGAATGCCAAAATTGAAGTAATTTATGATCGAACTGATAGGACCCCACCTATAGTGGGCTATTTTCCATCTGGATACAATCCCACCAGCATTAGTTTACAAGAAGAAAGTCAAGAATCGAACTTGTTGACACCTAGTGTTAAGTTTTACCGTAATGCTCAAAGGGTGAAGATTGACAAAAGTTCCAATGAAAAGAATGAAAAATGGAAGAGTTCTGAAAGGCTGGAGTTGGTGGTGAGACCTAGTGGATCGAATGTGGAGTTTGTTGGTAAAAGCTACAAAGGGGAAGCTACAGCTGCACAGTTGTGCACTCATGCACTTGGCGTTTTTGATAAGGAAACTGGGAGTTTGAAGATTATGCCTATTGCTGGTAACAAGGTATTAGTTCCACTTCCATTCTTTTTGTCAATTGTAGGTTTCATTGACAAGTATACGTAAGAAAATAGAGGAGAGAACATTCGAACATAATGTTTGATTGGATTGTTAGTGATGTTCACTATGTTTTTAGTTTTTGGTTGAATGTGAATTTTGCTGACTGTTGATTTCCTTTTCTTTGTTATCAGAAAATGAGTACTTATCTATTAGTATATTTACTGTAGAATGATTATTTTTGGTCTATTTCGTCAGTATATTGGTTTTCTTCTTTCTGCTCAATTGTCATACCTTTCATGTGATTTTTTACAAACTTTGGAGGAAAGTCATATTTCACCTTTTCTTACACAGGATTTAGAATTATTCATAGCTTCTAGAAGATGCAATTTGACTTGAAATGCATTTCAATTTATTATGGAAATGAAAGATCTTCATGTTTCAAGACTTTTGCCTCTAGGCATTTTGACTACTAACATGTTGTTGCAAAATGAGAGGTGAATTTTTTACTATTTAATATCATGAAGATGATATTTGATGCTCTTTGAGCCACTTTTATATGTTGCTTCATGGATTTTCACATCATAAATATAGTTTAGGTTTGAGTTTATAGAATTTGTGTATTTTCTTACATGGCCTTTTTTTTTTCGTGTCCTTTCTCTGAGTGTAATAACTCATAACCTGGTTTTATTACAATTGTAGATATTTAGATTGGAACCAAAGATTCGAGGTTTGGATAATGCTGATAAGGAACCTTCAGTTTTGGGAAATGTCGAACTATCTCAAGAGCAGAAGGCACTCAGGCAAAGGGAGCTCACTATTCGCTATGGATCAAAGAAATCTGTAAACCAGGTACTTTCATATTTGAAGGATGAACTTTGGTTTTCTATTCCCCAACTAATGGCTCTTTAATAGCCAGGTTGCATAGTTCTAAACTTTTAGTTGAAAACTTTGATGGGTTAGACATCTTCTGGTTATGTTGGAAGCATTTGCAAGTAATGCTGGATTTTGTGTCATCCTGCAGGCTAAAAAGATGCAGGCTTTGAAGCAGGGAGATGATCCTGAATCCCAGGAACTTCTAGGAAAGGAAATTGACATTGCCCCTGTAAACAAGTTGGCTCTTGAGAGTACCAACTCTCATGTTGCTCTAAATATTCCTCCATGCAACTCATCTGCTAATACACCCCAGGAGGCATATCCCTTGCACAAGATTATTCTCAGTGGAGAATGGGATTTCCTTCAAGATATATATGAGATTTTGAAGAGCGGAACAACAATAGAAACAAATGCTTTTCCAACTTTTGTCTGCAACAGACTCCACAAATTGCAGGAAATTGAGGTAATGTTCACTGGTCTGAAGTTAAAAAAAAAGAAAAGGATCTTGCATTGAGAGAGGTATTTGCTTTAAGTTCTGAGATATAAAGATTTTGGAATATGAAAATCAGAGAATTTGAAACATAACAAAAGAAACAAATGCTTTTCCAACTTTTGTTTGCAACAGAGTCTACAAATTGCAGGAAATTGAGGTAATGTTCACTTGTCTGAAGTTTTTTTTTTAAAAAAAAGAATCTTGCATTGAGAGAGGCATTTGCTTTAAGGTCTTAGATATAAAGATTTGGTGGTTGTTTGGCATGCCAGTTTTCCAAAAGATGCTTCAAAATGACATGGTTGATTTTGGTCGATACAAAATGATGAAATTGTTCAATGTGCTCTTTTTTGCAGGATGAAGCAGAGAAGAAGACACTATCAAGCATTTTCTCTTACATTACTCATCTTATAAAGTTTAAAGACCTCCATTCTCTCGATGGTGCATCATCGGCGAAGAAGCACAGATTTCCGAGCATCATACGCATGAGATTTATGGAGATGTTTGTTCCAGAAGCAAGGAAGCTACCGATGGAGAAAATTAATCTTCTGATTAGTTACGTTCTGGTGCTCTCTCTATACGCTGACAAGTTTCGGAGTAACTTGGCAGATATTGCCATGGACCTGAGGATGAGTCCAGTTACCTTGAGAGCTCATTTTGAGAATCTGGGGTGTAAATTTGTGAGGGAGAACAAGTTGTTGATTGCAACTCTTCCCGTGCCTCTTCAATTTCCAAAACCGAGACCAAAACGACGACGTTAAGTATTCACCGCCCTTGTTTTCTTGTTTTCAGCAACTGGTAATACCCTGGTTTATGTTCAAAGAAGAGATTATTTACGAATTTTCCTGTCTTTTGTATTGACAAATTTTAATTATTTGTGTTAAAAAAAAGGCTCCAATGGAACGATGCCTCCGACTTAGTTCAGTCCTGAGCAGATGAGAATAGATGAATTCTTGGTGTGGAATATTGAAAAATGATATTAAGCTTGAGTAATGTTCAATTAGGAAACCAGCAGAAGCTAAAGTTGCATTTAATTCATGGGAAAAAGGAGAACACAGCCCAAAAAATAGAAAAGCTAAGCTCCAAAGTAAATGTTTGTGCACACTAGTCAACGGCAATTTATCATTTTCCAAGGTTTCGTGATGAAACCAACTGTAAGTGAAGCTCGTTCGGCTTTGTTGTTCATGATCATTTAACCAAAGTTACCAGGACCACATGCAAGTCCAGTATACGCCACTATGAACACTATGTCGACTTAATTACTGTAATAATTTTTTCTTTCTCTTCTTCTTCTTGAACTGTAATAATACCAATTTCATGCATATTAAAAGGGCAACCATAAAACCATGGTACCTAATTAGTTAGCTAACATGTAATTGATGTGAGTTTCAGTAAGAAGTTACATATGCAATGAACTGGAATGAGTATGGATTAATGGGTTTTGACTTTCTTGGAGGATTAAGCAGAAGTTTGAGAGATTCACAGGAAATTAAGCCATTGATTCTGCAATGATTATGGTCTAGAAAGGTATAAAGGAAGCAAGCAACTATGACCCATTCCTTGTTGGTCAAGCGCTGGTTTCAACTATCACTCCATGACTACTCCATGTGTGCTTTATTCCTCTCTATTCAGCATTTCATGTGTTGTGATAGAATTGGGCTTAAACAAATTTTTGCCGGGGAAAAGAAATTTATGAAACCACAAATTAATAATCTAGCCAAGCAAATCTGCTTACTTAATCCCTATCATAATCCCTATCAGCTCAATTCCCGCTTAAAAATGTCAAACCTTTTTATTCTAAAAGCAAGCATTTAATGCTTCTAAAAACTCAAAATGTCAAGCCTTTTTGTTTTAAAAGCAAGCATTTAATGCTTGCCAAAACCCTTTTCATTCATTTAATGCTTTTATATAATATTTGGGTTAAAAAAAGAAAGCATTTAATGCTTCTCAAAAGCATCATAAGTTGCTTCTCCAAATCTCCATACTTGACAAGTTCTCGGTGAAGCCAAAGGTGCAGAGTGTCAAGCAGGTTTTCCCAAGTCCAGGAATCATGCATTTCATGCCACTACATTGATATATTTTACCTCGGTGATGATGTAGGAGTTGTGAGGCCTTCCCCATCATTAACTTCTTGTGAAATTCTGAGAAAGAACTCCAGAGATTTGCGGGCACGACCGACTTTTATCCTTGGGTGAGCAACTGAGTGTGTGCTGATATACAACTCCTTAGAGTGTGTTCTTTTTGGTAGGGAAATGAATTTCATTTTGCAAAAGATTAATTGGATCAGAATTTCATTTCTATCTCCATTTTTGTTATTTTTTGCCTTCTTTGTAAAACATATTTATGTGCTTTTTTTTTTGTTTTTTCTTTGTTTATGATTTTCATCTAACTGCTAGAACTATTACTTTCTATTTAGTTTTTCATCTTGCTTCTAGGACTGTTAGTATAATAATGCTTTATAAAAGGTTCCTTCTTTGCAAAAAGGATCCGAAGTTCTGGTTTAGAACAAAGAAATATGTGCTCTTATGGTAGAGTGAATTTCATTTGCTAGAAGATTCATTCTAAGTGATGATGTTAGAAATATAGCTTGTATGTCTATTGTGAATATATTAGGTTGTTATATATGTTCTTGCTTTGATATAAATACTGAAACTGCCTCAGAAGATAATGGATCATGTGCAATCAACATAGAATTCTGCCTATGGTTTCAAGGAGAAACCAGTGTGGTTTGAAGAGTGAAGTTATGAAGTCCAATGGCAACAATTCTTTTTAACTTAAAGAAAATCATACTCCACTATTGAAGGAAAATGCATCAGGTTGTCAAATAGAAAGTACAGCTGCTACTAGTGTTTTAAGAGGTACAATGACAATTTTTATGCAAATTTAATAGATCTATATATGATGTGCTTTTTGCATTAGTTCTGTTTTACTTAAAACACGACCATTTTTGCTCAAATTCAATTATTGTGTTATTTTTGTTAGGAGTTCATGGAAATATTGTCAGAAACTGTTGTTTACCACCTTCCTCTTCAATTCTTACAAATCAGTACTTTCTGAAAAAGAAGAATATCATCTGTTCAAACTCATTTACAACATAATGGTGTTACACCAATTTCTGAAGCAAATGGAAACCAAGCATCCAGTTCAGCCAAGAGCAGTTTAACAAATTTTGGATTCAAGCAGAGGCGTTCGTTTACAGATCTTTTAAACTGTGCTAAGAAACTTTTCAAAGATTTTAACTCATTAGCTGTTCCAAGTTTTTCAATGTTAGATTGTATATAAAAAATGTTATATTTTGTTGTAAATTATTCAATTTCATATACTTTCTTTTATGTTTAGAGGAAGTTAGTTGCTCAAACAAACGACTCAAATCAAGGGAAAATTTAGAAGTAAATAGCCTTCCTCAGATTCAATCTGTTGCAAGTTCACCATGTTTAATCTCTAAGAGAACTCAAAATGCAAATCTATTAGCAATGAAGCCAGGAAGACATGTGATTAGAAGTACGGGCAAATGTAGTGCTATTGCATGTGAAATTGGATTGCCAGATCTCAATGTTACACTGGAAGATTATACAAATAATGAAGCTGATGACATTACTGATCTTGGATCAGAAGACTCACAATCTGAATTGAATGGTGCATCTATTCAACAAGGTACACTTGACATATTTAATTTTTCTATTTATATAATTTTTTTAAGACATTGTATTAATTTTTGTTTTTCCAATGTACTTATAGGGTGTTACATAATTGAATTCATTTATTATTAATGCAGTTGAAAGTGACGATGCAAACTATGCAACTGAGATTAATGAAGATGATAGTATTGAAGAAAGCACTTACTTTGCACATAAAGGTTTAATATCTCAGAGGTTGTTTAACGCCTTTTGCATAACTTGTGTTTGCCTTAGTTAATATTAGGTTTATTTTTCTTCTACAGAATATATTGATCTTGGTGATCCTCATTGTATATGCACTTACTGTGGAGCTCAAATGTGGTACTGTGAGAGGATTCAGAAATCTAAGCACACTGCCAACCCTAGATTTGATCTTTGTTGTGTTCAAGAAAAGATTCAACTAACACTTTTCACGCAACCTCCAGAGTATATAAGGAAGTTAGTATTCAGTAAACAGTTGGCAATATCCAAACATTTTATGAAATATATCAGGATTTATAACATGATGTTCAGTTTCACTTCTACGGGAGGAAAGGTTGACAAGTCACTTAATGATGGAAATATACCTTATTCTTTCATAATGTCTGGCCAAAATTATCATCATATTGGCAGCTTACTTCCAGTTGAAGGCCAACCACTAAAATTTTCCCAAATTTATATCTTTGATACAGAACATAAAATTGATAATCGAATGGCTGTTATAAGGTACATCTTAAATTCAAGTCATGTCTTGCATATAATTTTTATCTCATTATTAATTTTCCATGATGAAATTATATGTTCCATTTTCAAATCAAAAGATGACGAGAGTTTTCTTGATCGTAGCATTGTGATGAATTGAAGGAGATGCTTGATAGTTATAATATATTGACTCAGGCTTTTAGAATGGCAAGAGATAGATTTCAAACATCCAATAGCAAGGATTTGAAGCTAAGACTAATCCACAAAAGAGAAAGTGATGGCAGAACTTATAACTTGCCTACAACATCACAGGTAGCAGCATTAGTGGTTGGTGATGTGGATACTTCAGATATTGGGAAGGATATTATTGTTCAAACACAATGTGGGCTATTACAAAGAGTACATGATTTGCATCCAGCCTATCTTCCTATGCAATACCCTTTGTTATTTCCTTATGGTGTAGAAAGATATAGAGAAGATATCTCTCATAGTGATGCATCACTGTCAAGTACTAAAAAGAGAACTAAAGTCACATTACGGGAGTATTTAGCCTTTAGAATGCAAGATAGAGACGATGAAAAATCTCTTCTATTACATGTTGGGAGACTATTCCAACAATTTGTTGTTGATGGATACACAATAATGGAAAATCAAAGAATAAGTTATGTTAAAACTCATCAAGAGGATCTTAGAGCTGATCTTTATAGCATTATTTCAAAAGCAGTATCAAAAGGGCATACATCAGATGCGTCTGTTGGTAAACATATAATTTTGCTGTCAACTTTTATTGGAGGGCCGAGATATATGATACAAAATTATTAAGATGCAATGGCCATCTGTAAATGGGCTGGCTATCCTGACATCTTTATCACTTTCACTTGTAATCCGACATGGCCTGAATTGACACGTCGATTAAAGGATTTGAATTTGAAAGCACAAGATAGACCAGATCTAATAGTTCGTGTTTTTAAGATGAAGTTAAATTGTTTGATGAAAGAGCTAATGCAAGGCAAAATTTTTGGGACAGTTAAAGTTGGTAATTTTTCTATCCATTATTCTTCAATTTGTATCATGAGTTTCTATTGCTTTGACCTGTTAAAGTAGTTTTCTTTCCTTTTAACGTCATATTGCGAAGCATTTGTAATTGTTTGACTTGCAATTGTTGCTTCATTGAATTGTTCTATTTTGCTAATGACTATTTGAGTACATTTTTCATGGTTCATATATTCCTTATGTATTTCTTCCAACCATATTTTACTATTCATTTAAGGTTCATCCTTTATTAAAGATCCCCTCAAATGTTGATTGATAAATACAATATATTCCAATATTTGTTCAGTCATTTGCAATACTAAATGTCATTATTTTAAAGTTACTTCATCAAAATCTCTTTTCAATTAGATCCTGACAGTTAACTTATTTTTTATATATTGTATAATATATTATTTGATAGTTTTTTTCATCCTTGTGTCAATTGTTTACATAATTGAGTTCCAGAAACGTGGCTTACCTCATGCTCACATCCTTCTATTCTTAAATGATAAAGAGAAGTACCATAATCCTGAAGAGCTTGACAAGATTATCTATGTTGAGATCCCAGATCTTGTAACTGACACAATATTATATAATATTGTTTCTAAACATATGATGCATGGACCTTGTAGAAGTCTAAATCCTAAATCTCCATGCATGAATGAAGGTAACTGTGGAAAGCATTATCCTAAATCTTTTGCAAGAATCACTTCTTTTGATGATGAAGGATTTCCCATTTATAGGAGAAGAGATGATGGT